>SSNR01000268.1:722818-756815 GCA_006937965.1 Callopanchax toddi | reverse complement strand
GGACAGGAGGAGAGAAGGAGGACAGGACAGAGGAGCGGGGGACAGGAGGAGAGAAGGAGGACAGGACAGAGGAGCAGGAGGACAGGAGGAGAGGAGGAGGACAGGACAGAGGAGCGGAGGACAGGAGGAGCATATGGCGGAGGAGGAGAGTTGGGGACATAGTGGAGCTGTATCGATTTTGTAATAAATAAACAGGAGAAGCAGCAGAAACAGAAGGAGATAAAGTTCAAACTGCAGCGCAGCGAGGTCCAAAGAGGACAGAGGCACGTTCTCACATGAAAATTGTTCAAAACAGCCCAGCTGCAGGTTTTTTCAAGGTTCACGCCACCGATCCGTTTTCCATTCATCAACTCATCACTTTGTTAAAACATCACCTGTATTTAAAACAGTCTTACCGACAAGTGACGCGTGGTCATCACCCCGCTGTCTCTTCCACCTCCAGCCCCCTAATGCCGGGGTGGGAGGTGGTGGGGAGACTGGAGAGAGGTCCATCTTTTTCCAGCAAATATTTCAGTTTTGTTATTGCTTATTAACATGCTTTACACATTTTTATTTTAAATATTACGTTTGTATGAACATTATAATAGCCTGACTTTTTAATGTGCTCCCCACGGCGCATGGTGCACTAGGCACAGTGCGTGATGCGCGCGGGCGGAGCGACGGCGCAGCCTGCAGCCCCTTTATGCAGTCCGGAGAGAGCAGGCGTTGGGGCCGCGGGCCTCGTCACGCGTTAAATCACAACTCAACAAACAGCTGACCGGGTGGGCCGGTTCGGTCCAAACGACATCAGACTGGACCGGCCCAAATAGGTGCGCCGGCCCACCGGGCATTGCCCGGTATGCCAGATGGCCAGTCCATGCCTGTCTGCTTCTAACCATCAGACTCTTTAATTAAAATGTTCTCAGAACTGGATGCTGCTACAAACAAATATAACTCAGAAAACCAGAATTAACAGTTTCTATTGAAAACAAACAGACGGGAGTTTTTACCTGTTTATAATTTTAAAATTGAAAAATTAGTCCATTAAGCAGCAGCAAAAAGTCCAGTTCCAGGTCCAGTCAGAGCAGCTTCAGTCAGAGCAGGTCCAGTCAGAGCAGGTCCAGTCCTCCAGAGCAGGTCCAGTCAGAGCAGGTCCAGTCAGAGCAGGTCCAGTCCTCCAGAGCAGGTCCAGTCAGAGCAGGTCCAGTCAGAGCAGCTTCAGTCAGAGCAGGTCCAGTCAGAGCAGGTCCAGTCAGAGCAGGTCCAGTCAGAGCAGGTCCAGTCAGAGCAGGTCCAGTCCTCCAGAGCAGGTCCAGTCAGAGCAGGTCCAGTCCTCCAGAGCAGGTCCAGTCAGAGCAGGTCCAGTCCTCCAGACACTCTCAGCACTCTGACAGAAGTATATAAGAAGAGCAGCCCTGAGACTCAGATACTGTTACTTCCTGTTGCTACCTTCAGAATAAAGTCCTCCAGGAGAAACACGATGCAGTGTTGCTGCTTTCGTTTGTGTTTCACTGCGATCACTCTGACTCACGTTTGACTTCATGACTTTATCAAATATTTCAGCATTTTTAAACTTTCTGGTTTTTATTTTGTTGTTTCTGACAGATTCTCTTCTTTTATTTTGAAGGGAGTTCTGAGACCCTCAGCTTCCAGTCCACTGATGTGAAATGATTGTTATTTAAACATTACAGTGTTTTAAACACATCAGGACAGAAGGTTTGTTTTGCTGATCCGTCAGGTTGCTCTACGGCGCCACCTTGTTGATCAGTTTGGATCGGTTCTGGTTTAGAAAAGGTCAGCGTGCTGACAGCGTGAGGTCAAATCAGGTCAAGAACATTTTAAACTCCAGAGGCTCTGAATCACTTCATTAACTAAATCTGGAGGAAATGATAATATGAAAATATTAAAACCAAAAATATGAAATAAAAAGGAAACATCCATTTATCATCTATCTATCTATCTATCTATCTATCTATCTATCTATCTATCTATCTATCTATCTATCTATCTATCTATCTATCTATCTATCTATCTATCTATCTATCTATCTATCTATCTATCTATCTATCTATCTATCCCTCCATCCCTCCATCCCTCCGTCTATCCTTGTTACTTCCTGTTGTGGTAAAGAGGGTCTGATTCTCAACCACTCACACACTCATTCATACCAGGAGACCAGTTAGCCTCCAGTTAGCCTAACATGCGTGTTGTTGGTCAGTGGGAGTAATCTGGAGTACCTGGGAGAAAGCATGGCATTGAACCAATGACCTTCTTGCTTGAAGCGACAGGGCTATCCCATGCAGCCCAATGAACTGGAGTAATGGATCCATTCTTTGATGGTTCTTAAGTTACTTCAGCATACGGTCAGCGCTGTTTGCTCAGAATTAGATAGCAGACTCAAATGATGCACTAAGATCAGGTTCTGTCAGTAAACCTGGGCCTTTGTGTCAGTCAACAGCAACAACTGGACCCCCGTATCAGTACTTTGGCCCACCAACCAGTGGGTTATAAGTTTGGACTTTTTCATCATTTGAATTCAAACTGAGAGGAGCCAGTTGAGTTGGTTCAGGATGACTCCTGGACCCCTCCCTGGGGAGTTGTTTCAGGCATGTCCAGCCGGCAGGAGGCCCCCAGGTCGACCCAGAGCAACCTGGAGAGAATACATCTCCAGGCTGGCCTGGGAACGCCTTGGGGTCCCACTGGAGGAGCTGGTGGAAGTAGCTGGGAAGAGGAGGATCTGGAATTCCCTACTTGGGATACTGCCCTCACGACCTGGGCCCAGATAAGCATGAGAAGGCGAGGAATAGATGTTTATTTGTTTAAATGTTTGTACAATTGTTGCTAATTTAACTCTTTTTCAACCTATTACAAAAGACCTTTAAAGCGGCACTCGCAAATTTGGTAAACAATGTAGCCTTTAACGTTTTGTTAATGCCTCTTAACAACATTCTAACATAGCTTTAAATATATTGTGGAGAAAACCCCGAAATAAATCAATAAAGTGGTTGTCCTGCAGTTCTCTAAAAACCTCAGCCGTTCAATCCTATCGTTCGGACCGAACGATAGGATTGGACAATCCGGCTGTCTATCTCGCTGAAGCGCCGCACTTCCTCACTGCTTGGATCTGCCATTAATCCACCCGGGCGCCTTTTGCAGCAGAACATCCCGGAAGGGAGAGAAGGACAGAAACAGCTTCCATTTTAGGAGAAAATACCAGAGTCCCAAAAAGAAAAACACCTTTTCAGCTAGCAGAAAACTAAAAACGTTTGGAGGTGAAAAGAGGAAAAAGTTGGGGGAACGTTTCTACGGCTGGAGTTTTGGTCTCTATTGTAACCGTGGAAATGTACGGTCCCATGTCCGCGGGAAGGCTGGCCTACGGATTATAGCCGACGAGAGGGGTGAGTGCTCTGAGACGTGTTTGTGAGAACTAGCTAACGATACCTAGCTTGATTACCAAATCAACGAGTGCAGCTTTAAAAAGTAACAAGGTAACACGTAAATAACATGTACATTTAAAAAACCTGAAACCTTTCAAAAAAAGTTTGCAAAGTTAAAAAAGTACAGAGAAAATTAATAAGGTTCTAAAAAATTACAAATGTTGTAAAAAAAAAACATAAATTCAAAAACCATTACCAAAGCTACAAATTTCAAACTTTTGCACAAAAATGTTCAAAAGATTTGAAAAGTAAAAATGTATAAAACAGTTAAATAAAAAACGTATGTATCAGTGAGAAAACTGGAAAAAGTTTTAAAGTTTCTAAAACATAAAAAAAGAACAAGCAGCTACTTTAAAAGTTTAAAAAGTGCAATGTTTTTAAAATGTGAAATGAATTATTCATTATTAAAAAAATAAATAAAAAAATAATTTTTTATTTGAAAAAAATACCTGATTGGTCTTTCTAATAACCATTAATACAACTCAGTGGTTAAAACTTTATATTTCATGACATTTCAGTGAGTTTTGTTTAGAGACTTAATGGATCAGAGGAATGATCTGATATTGATTGTTGTATATTTAGGTCGTTTTCCTGGTTTATTAAACCCTTAGCTGGTAATAACGTGTCAGGGAGGTGATTCATGGCTGGGAGGAGATACAGTCCTATTTGGAATGTTTCATCCTTAATCTTTATGGAGTCTTGTTCCTGTTGGAAACTGGAGAATGTTCAGCTGTAAGCAGCCGTACCTGGAAGATGTCGGAATGCAAAACTTCTATTAGCTGCTGCTATAACTCAAACAGACAGGCTGGGTTCAGACCTTCTGCTCTGCTCCTGACATAAATCACTGACGTGTCTAAAAACCCTCTCCAGTCTTTACTGTTGATTAGAGAAAACAGCCTCTACGCTGCAGCAGGATTCACCTGCTGCTCAGGTGAAACAAAACTTGTAAAGGTGGACTGACTGAGTCCACTTTAACGTGAGGTTTTCAGTTTTTACACCGTTCAAATTTGTCTTCACATGAGCGTTGAAGTCCCCCAGCAGGACTGGAGTCCCCAGTCAGAGCACCATCCAGCACTCGTCCCAGGGACTCCAAACAGGGTGGGTACGATGATCTGCTATTTGGTGCAGAAGCACAAACAACAGTCAGGACCCCGACCCGAAGGCGCCGTGAAGCTACCCTCTCAGCCCCGGAGAGAACCCCAACATACAGGCGGAGAGTCTTGGGGCTAACAGAAAGCCCACGCCAGCCCTCCGCCTCTCTCCTGGAGCAACTCAAGCAACAATAAAAAAAAAAATCTACATTTTCAAAATATAACTTATATAAACCCAAAATGTTTGGAATCAAATCTCAATACTTAAAGATTAATGTAGATGTTCAGAAGCTATATTCGCTATTTGTGTGACTAATATCTGCATATTTATCCATCCATTTTCCTCCACTTATCTGAGGTTGGGTTGCAGGGCAACAGACTTCCCTCTCCTCAGTCACTTCTGCTCCTCCAGGGGATCCAAAGGCGCTCCCAGGTCAGCCGAGAAGCATAGTCCCTCCAGCAGGTCTTCCTTTGGGTCTCCTCCTGGTTGGACATGCCTGGAACACCTCACCCAGGAGGTGTCCAGGAGGCCTCCTTACCAGATACCCAAGCTACCTCCACTGGCTCCTCTCAATGTGAACAAGCAGCTGATCTACTTCAAGCCCTTCCTGGATGACCACCCTTTCTCTAAGGGAAAGCCCAGACACCCTGTGGAGGAAACTCATTTTGGCCACATGTATCTGTGATCTCATTCTTTTGGTCACTACCCAAAGCTCTTGACCATAGATGAGGGTAGGAACGTAAATCGCCTTTCGACTCAGCTGTCTCTTCACCACAACAGACAGCGCTGATGCAGGTCAAACCGACTCCATTTGTCCCCTAGAAGACCCCGAGATACTTAAACTCCTTCACTTGGGGCAGGACCTCATCCTAGACCTGGAGAAGGAATTCTACCTTTTTCCGGCTCAAGACCGTGGTCTCTGATTTGGAGGTGCTGATTCTCATTCTGGCCACTTCACACTCGCCTTCGAACTGCTCTAGCGAACGTTGGAGACCACGGTCCGATGAAGCTGACAGAACCACATCATCTGCAAAAAGCGAAGATCCGTAGATCCTTAGACAACCCAAACGGATCCCCTGAGCAGCTTGGCTGCACCTACAAGTCCTGTCCATGAAAGTTATGAACCAAATCAATGACAAAGGGCAGCCTTGGGGGAGTCCAACTCTTACCAGAATGAGCCCGACTTAATGTGGACCAGACTCTGACACCGATCAGGGACCTAACAGCACGTGTCAAGGGACCTGGCACCTCCAGAGGACACCCCGAAGGACACATCTTTAAACTAAGTTAGAGGCGTTTTTGTGTTTGCTAATGTTGATTAGCTGTGGCGGCCATCTTGAATAAGGTTCACAACTCAGCCCGAGTGTTAAAGACCCTTTCATTTGCTTACTAAGGTGTTCACTATATATCACCCTATAAGGGATAGGAATGTAGTGATCAGATGGTTGAGTTCATGCCTAAAGGATTTAAATATTCATCCAAGGTATGAATATTACTCTGCATGTTGACCTCGATATGTGATTGAGTGATTCTTTCACCAGGTAACCTCACGTTAATAATCTGATTAAAGGTTAAATGAGTTTCTTAAAAGAACAGCTGTTTAAGGTTTGGGAATGTACTCAAAATAAGTCAGGCTATTGATCCTAATGACTAATGAATAATTAACTAATCTGGCACCAGTTATGGGTAGCCAGGGGGTGACCTTACCAATGTCCCACGTGTTGCATCTGGAACACCACTTGGAGGCAGTGAGTCAAACCCTGGGTCTGAGCATCATTTAGCTGGTTTTGACCAGAAAATTAATTATATGTTTAATTATAAACATAACGTAAGGTGTAGTTTACTCATTTTTTAATACCTTTGCAGTGTTCTCTAGTAAATCAGTGCCTTATGAATCATTTTTATAGAGAAAAAAGCTGTGATGTTTCTATTCTCTGATGCAGAAGTTTGCTGATTCAGAGGTCTGCTTGAAACAGCAGGTTTCCTCATTATTATTAATGATATGCACAGCCCTAGCTTCTGATTGGATAACAGAAACGTCACTACTCCGCCCTTATTCAGATCACATCAAAATGTTGGATCCAGAATCCGAGAACGAAGGAGAAATTTTACAGGAGGCGCTTCCTCAGCGTTTGTCAGAACGGTAATACCGACATGTGAACTGACATTTTCTCCTAAAGGAGCAGAACGTCAGTGTTGTTCCTCATCATCAGTTTACAAAGAGCAATGTGGAACCGACCTGTTGTACTGCTGTGACTCACGGACCGGGGCCAAAGCAGACTGTAGGACGAACATCACAACAATATGTGACGAACTTTACCCTACTGCTGCTCCAAGAGGCTCTCTCCTCCTCGCTGCTAAAAAAAGAAAACATTCCTAGGAAAATTTAAAAATTGACGCATGCCCTCGAACCCAGGTCTCCTGCATTAGAGGCAGTGTCTTAAACCACTATGCTGCAGGTCAGTTGGCTGCGTCGCTTATGATTTTGTGGGCCAGTTCACTTTAAGAATGTTCTTGCATGTAAATTTAAATACAATAAAAGTTTTTATTGGTCAGTGGGGCTCCTGGACCACACAGGCCCTTAGGCTCAAACCCTGTGTACTATCTGGGTCTGCCTGTGGGGCAGCGCAAGCCATGATGGGCCAGACCATGTCTGTTAATTCACAGTGTGACGTAGATCTACGAGGTTTTTCTAATCCTGGCGTTTCAACCTTGATTTTAAATAAGAAGCTAAAGCTGGAGATCCATGTAGAAGACTGTTTTCATGTTCAACCTGCATGAAAAGCTCGGAGTGACCAAAATTTATCAGAAAAAACATGAAAAAAAGATTTTTGACTAAACCACACCTTTAACATAATCCTTATTGAAATGGTCCACCATTCAAACCTGTAACGGGACAACAGGAACTGGACCTGATGATCCCACCAGACAATAAAAGTTTTTATTTCAGAAATGTTTGAGTTGTCTGTCCTTTTGGTGCATGGGTGAGTCAGAATACTCTATAATACTCTATAATACTCTATAATACTCTATAATACTCTATAATACTCTATAATACTCCCAGTCATAATCCAGGTTCAGCCGTCAGGTCAGGACACACACAGGCTGGAAACCAAAGAACTCATAAGTTAAGGTATGGGTGAGGCGAGGCAGGGGGCGTGGTCAGAGGCAGATTCAAGCTCTGACATCAGGTGATGTTTGATAAGGGCGGAGTCAGGAGGCAAAGAGTCACGACCCTGTGAGGCACAATGATAAGGACCCAAACAGCCTGCGCTGACACTGAGGAGACATGGAGCTGAAATAGAGGAGGAGAGACACCAGGTATCAAGACATGAGGTGGGCGTGGCCAGAGGCGGAGCTAGGCTTTACAGGAGCAGAACCTGACTGGATCAACAAGATGTTAAATACTCCTGAATCAGAAAATCACTTCCTTATGAGATACTAGTGTTAGCATGCTCTCTCTGCTCAGGCTGCAATGCATTATGGTCTTTTTCCACCAGCGTAGTGTTTCTAGGGTCTTAGATATTGAATGAAAAGGAACGGTTCTAGTTTCGTGAAGGAGCTGAATCCAGTGATCCTCAGAGCTCTATTACAGCGTTTAGGAGACGTTTAGCTAACAAATGAACACTCAGAAACATTATTTCTACCTAGTTTAGCCTCCCAGTAACGTTTTAAAGTACAAACAGTCATTTTGTCTAAGCGTTGCTTCAGACTGAGGCCTGCTGGGTTTTCTGCACCAGGATCAGGCTGCAGCAGCGTCTTTAAAGCGTGTGGAGGTACGAGGCACCTGCAGGTATGAAGTCCTGTTGAACTTGCTCAGATCGTTTGTTAACACTCCCTGTGGCACTTCAGTCTGTGGCAGGTCTGACAGCTTCATACGATCTGTCCAAAGCCCTGCTCAAGGCCCTGGTGCATGTGATGGATGAGCAGCAGATTTTTTAGACAAGTTGGCTCACATTAAGTTCAGGAGACCCGCTCAGTCCCGGACAGCTTCGGCGTAAACGAGGATGATCAGCGTCCACCCTGGTATGTGAAGTATGAACCTTCTGAGGAGATTTACAGGATCAGTCCAGCTCTTACCGAGGTCACCGTGAGGCTTTACGAGAAGCCTGAATCAGACATGAGGAGGATGAAGATGAACAAGATGAGGTCCAGTCAGTCTGAACAGATCCAGGAGATAACTCCATCTGACAAGTTCAGGGTGTCGGTTTTTAAAAGCTGCTATGAAACATGCCTCGTTCTGCCCCAAGAATTTCACCTCACAGTTTAGGAAACCAACACCGACGGATTTAAGAGAATCAAAAATGAAATGTTTAAACATTCAGGTGACGTGAAGGAAGTTCTGAAACACACAGACATGACCAGAGGTTTGGAGGGTGATGTTAATGTTAGAGGAGAGTCTGGGGTCCAGACTGATCCATTACAGCAGTAGTTCTGACCTGGTCTGGATCTAGAGACCGTGATTCAGTACCAAATCCTGAAAAAACAGGTGAGGAAAGAACTGAAATTAAAGCTGTGAGCAGCGTCGTGCGGCCCTCGCAGCTCAGCGCCGCTCCGGCCTCACGTCGCCACCGCGGACTCATGCACACCGCCACGACGCAGCCACCTCAACCCCAAGCTCAACTCCCGCAACCACAGACACCATGAACCGTCATCTCATCTGCACCACATGTCCTCTGAGCCCGCCAATCCACTCTGCACGTCTTCACTAGGGTGTCAAAGCGACCACCTATGAATAAAATCAGGAATGATATCTGTTTAGGGTCAGATTAGTATCGGTCACATTAAGTTTCGTGCAGATCACCTTAGAATTGTGGAACCTATTGGCAAACATATGTCCATGGCGTGACGTCAGTTTTCGCCAAGCTGCCACGCCCACACCATTTGTTTGTCATTAACAGTTCGAAGAGCATTTTCTCCCCAATGCCTTGGGAGTATAATGTAATTATTTTCAAGTCTCTAGGTGAAAAATCCTAGGACTAGTTTCTTGAAGTACAACATGTGTAAAAACGACAAAATGGCATCATCAAACCAAAATGGCCACCTTCCTGTAGGATTTGGGAAATGGTTTCAAGAGACTTTTTTGTAGGGCCAGGGAGACTACATAAGTGTACCAAATTTCATAATCCTCAGACTTAGCACGGCTTGGGGCTGACAGTTTTATTGGAGGTAGGGGGCGCTATTTCAAAAAATAGACTTCGCCCACCGGATTTTTGCATACAAATCTATTTAGGTTTGTATTAGTATCACTCACATTAAGTTTCGTGCACATCACATTAGAATTGTGGAACCTATTGGCGAAAACGTGTTCAGGTCCAACAACTCGGGGCCAGTTTGGGAGGGGGTCAGATCCATGATGGGGTGCCGACTAAAACGACTCAGATTGCTTTGAATTCCTTGCCTGATTTTAAATTGTCCAACGATTTAAACATGTTTTATAATCGTTTTAATGTCCGTGATTTTACCGAGGAGCGTTCAGGTTTTAAATACGTGCCTCTGAGGTCACAGCGCACGTTGATACTGGCATGGTGGTTAATCTCTTCCAGAAGACCAAAAGCCCGGGTCCTGGTGGATCCTAAGAACTGAGCCCTGCAGCTGGAAGACAGATTCTGTTTCTCTCCAGATGTTTCAGGTCCCTCGGCTTTGGAAAGACTCTGTTATTGTTCCTGTCCCCAAGGGTCAAACTGCTCAGTCATTAAAGCTGCACTCGTTCATTCGGTAAACAATGTAGCTTTTAATGTTTTTTTCATGTCTTTTAACAACGTTCTAACAATATAGCTATAAATATATTGTGGCGATTAAAACCCCCCAGAAAGAAATCAATAAAGTGGTTGTCCCGCAGTTCTCTAAAACCAATCCGGCGTCTGGAAGCGCCAGACTTCCTCACCACTTGGATCCTCCATTAATCCACCCCGCCGCATTTTGCAGAACATCCTGGAAGTGAGAGGAGGACAGAAGCAGCTGTTAGCACTTCAAGTTTAGGAAAAAACACCAGAGTCCCAAACAGAAAAACACACGTTGACAGTAGAGAACGTCATTGATCTTAATGGTTATTTGATTGTAACCATCCAGTCCACATCCACCCCAACACACTCAAAATAAACAAAGAAGTTTGGACTCCACTCAGCACTCTGACCATGCTGACCACAGCATTTCAGTGTCAACAGGTAGTCCTATAGAGTCTGATCACCTAGATTATTTTAGATTTCTTGTCCACCCAGAGATCCTAGAGCTGAATGAGGGGGTGGTTGGCTCACAGCAGGTGTTGGAAAATGTCCCTGATTTTCAAATCCAAAGCTCGACAGGTACGGATTATTCTAAGAGACTTTGGCTTTTCTCATTTATATGTTGTGGGTTTATTTTTGTATGCCTGTTTTTATTGAAATGTGTTTTATTTAACCAGGTTTTAAAGAGGAAGACCAGGTTGAGACAGCAGCACTATGTTCAGATGAGCTCTCACTGTAAACCAATGACATCACACGTTGAACCTCCTGCAGTGGATAGTTTTGATTTGAAGTTGTTCCAGTCATGAGGTGGTTTGTTAATAAAGGTTATTGTAAGACTGGTCTGTCTGCTGAGCAAAGGCATGAAACCCCGCCCACTCCACCTGATTGGCTGCTGCTGGTCCTCTTCATTGATTGGTTAGTCTCCTCCTAACTAGTTCTGCTACTAAAGGCTCAGATTAAAGGATTAAGGAGTTTAATAACAACTATTTGTACTTTAGTTTTTGAAGTTTTCAGGTAACAAACTGAACAGCCATCGTTTCCCTTCATTACTTAAAGTTATAACTAATACTTTATCTACAGTCACATGCTCATTACACATTAATATGATTCATACTTCAGATGCTTTTCATATAACTTTATTGCAATACTTTGAACAAATGTTTTCCTACAACAGAAATGATACACAAACAAATAAACAAACAAAGCCTCCAGGAGTGACCTTCAGCCGCTGGCGGCCACCTGGAACGGGTAGTGCTGAGGGAACTCGTGGACGACCTTCAGAGCCTCGTTGTACAGCTCCAAGTCTGTGGAGACAGAGACCTGTGAGTGACGGACGGCGTTCTGCGTTGGTCCTCAGAGGAACCACACCTACCAAAGGGAACGCCCTTGTCCTGTCGCAGCAGGTTGTAGGTGGAGGCCATGATGGCGCCTTTGTTGGAGACCATACCGAGAACCTCCACGATGCCACTCAGCTCTTCTTCAAGCTGGAAAAACAAACAGCTGACTTGATTCATCAGGTAGACTCTGTGGTAAAAAACAAACAAACCCCGCCCCCGTCTGCC
Source organism: Callopanchax toddi (assembly GCA_006937965.1). Taxonomy (NCBI): domain Eukaryota; kingdom Metazoa; phylum Chordata; class Actinopteri; order Cyprinodontiformes; family Nothobranchiidae; genus Callopanchax; species Callopanchax toddi. The sequence continues at coordinate 745,019 of SSNR01000268.1, read as the reverse complement.
TGTGTCATCAGACACATGTTGACCCTCAGACAGAAAAACATCTGGAACATTTAGAGTTCAGTTCAGGAGAAAAGCTTCACTCCGCGCTGCAGGTTAATCATGTGACCTGTAGTCCGTCTTAGATTACACCCATTTTATTAACCATGTTGATCAGAACAGCTTCATGATTACAGTCTGTTCACACCTGGACTCACTTATTCTAAATGTAATGCTGAATCTCCAAAACACCTAGCCCGGTAAGCCAGACTATATGTGGATATAAAGTCTGCAGAGCAGATCTGGCGGTCTAGTTCTACAAAACACCGGTTCTGGTCAGTGAACGTTCATCTATTAGTGTTTTCCCAGGCCCGTCGCAACAGGACAGGCAAACCAGGCAATTGCCTAGGGCCCCGAGCTGGTTAGGGGCCCCCAGACAATGACTGTTTAAGAAATTAACGCAGTAACAAACTGTGTGAACTCAGCGCGCTGTCCCTTTAACACCGCCCCCCACCCCCAGCTCGTCCCCGCTCAACAGCTGCAGGCACGCGTCACGCTTCCCCAGACCTCCTCCTTCAGCCGACTTCTAGCTGAGGCACGAGAAAGGCGGGGCATGAAAGTTCGCTCCCTGGCCATCCTATGTTTTGAAAATCCGCGACATTTGAAAACGGCGATTCAGCGAACAGCATGAAGCGATCACGAACTTATAGTCTGGAAGCCAGAAAAAAAAGTGTAAGGAGAGGAGGAAGAAAAGAAACAACATGACAGTGGTAAGTGATCATGGATACATTTAGCCTACATGTTACAACAGAAAAGTAAACAAGATGAAGCCGGACGACAGAATATTCATGTTTCCCTAACACTCCTTCACATTCCAGTGGTCCATCATCTGTGCTCTGTGCAGACGGTGATAACTTTACAAATGAAAGGCAGCAAAGTGTCAGTGATTGATTTCAAACCAAGCAGCCATTTGGCTGAACTTTAGTAGAGCTGAGGGGGTCTAAACATCCTGGGAGTTCTGCTGGGTCAGACACCACAGTTTCAACTTTTTAAAGAGAGCTTCGGATTTTACTAAAATTTTTAAAATAAATTTAGTTGTGTTAAATACTAGTTTCATTATTGATTTCATAATTGCAAATGTTTCCAGCTGCCATGCTAACTGCAGCCTGCAGTAGCAGGTAGCAGGTAATGGTACTTTCAAGTTTAGGAATGAAATCAGCTTTTACTGTTTTGTATTGGAAAAATACTTCTTGTAATCCTAAGGAAACTGGTATTTTAAAACAACAATATTTATTTTAAAAATGTTTGTGAAATCTGAAGCTCTCTTTAAAAAGTAGAACTCCCAGGATTTTTAGACCCCCTCAGCTAAAGTTAGGCCAAATGGCTGCTTGGTTTGAAATCAACAACTCAATCACTGACACTTTGCTGCCTTTCATTTGTAAAGTTATCACCGTCTGCACAGAGCACAGATGATGGGCCATTGGAATATGAAGGAGTGTTAGGAAACATGAATAATCTGTCATCCAGGTTCATCTTGTTTACTTCTCTGTTGTAACTTTTGTGAAGACTTCAAATCAGCACACAAGTTGTGTATGTGACAGTTTTCAAATTACATTTTGTTGTGTTAAAATTGCAGTTTCTACATTAAGTCTTATTCCAATACAAAACAGTAAAATACATTTTTGACAGTGGGTCAAATGTGACCCACTGTCAAGTTTAGAATGTAAAAAGTAGCTTTTAGTGTTTTGTACTGGAAGAAGAGTTCATGTAATCCCCATGAAGCTGGTACTCTGGTAAAAGAAACTGGTAAAAGTTTTGCAGTCATAAACGGTGTGTTCATGCTGTAGCTCTCTTAGGGGCGGGGTGGGGGGGTGGAGTCAAAGTACATTTTGATGGGGGGAGTGAGGGGGGGCCCCCACAGTCCATCTTGCTTAGGGCCCCCAAATACCTTGAAACGGCCCTGTGTTTTCCCCTTGTGTCTGGACCAGTCTAGTGCTGTAGCTTTAGAACTGGACCAGTTCTAATGTGGTCCAGATCCAACTAAACCTCTAAATGTCTCGTTCTTCACCAATCAGAGGGTTTACCGAAACGGAAGCCAGCAGTAATACAAACCAGCCAGATTAAACTTTGAGCTAATTTAGAGTTTTTTATGAACAAAGAGCAGCACTTCCACAAGATAAGGCTCCGTTACTAAAGGACGGACTCAGCCGGTGGCCGGTCCTCGGTGCTGAGTACTCACGGGGTCGTTAAGTTCTACCGTCGCGGAGCTTCCTTCTCCATCAGAGAGGGTGAACGTCCTCCCAGCGGGGTGAACCTGCACCAGAACGCGACGATCAGCCAGACCTTTTACAGTAAAACACCACAGCTAGACCTGCGCGCTGGGTAAGCTCACCTTATCGACCCGACCGACGAAACACACCGGCCGGTTGATGTGCTGGGACAGCATGGAGCAGTTGATTCTCGGCTTCGGGACGTCCAGTATACCTGCCATCTTGATGGTTCTGGCTACTAAAGATCAGAATCCGAGCGGGAAATTTTAAGGTGTCCAGTTTTCAACACTACGGTAGCCCGCGCGGGCGGAATCTCTACATTCACCGTTTTCAAAGCGCGAGGGGCTGTCATGTGATTAAAAACGAGCGCACCCGGCGATCCTCGTGACACTTCCGCTGCGCTCTGGGATTTCATTCCCCAGAAACGCTAATAAACAGTTCCGCTGCATGTTGCGGACCGAGTATCAGAACCAAGCCGCCATTATTCACCTCACAAACCGGACCGAATAAATTACACAACAGATGATTTAGCGACAAGTAGCGGAGGGAGGTTACTTTAGGTCGTTACGGATAACAACAGCTGTGTTCTGAGGAGGAACCATAACCGAGTGACACCAAACGAGCTGATGACAACCGGTGGAGCCATGAAGTGACTTTATGAGGAGATTTCTAAACTTCATAGGACACAACTACAGTAAGAGCGTCGCCTTATTACTTCATAAAGACACAACTGTTAGAAAACATCACAATACAACCAAGTCAAATGTTTAATTCACACTTTATTCACCGAAAACTCAACCTACGCATCAAACTGCGTCTGAACTTGTGATCATTTTAACTCGTTCTGTCGGGCTGACGATATGTTTTGTTTTTTCTGAAGGAAAATCATGTTGAGTTTTCTCGGATTGCGTAAAGACTCAAAGAAGTCAACAGACAAGGAAGTGGACGGAGGTTTTGTGATTGTGGGTAAGAAATCCCATGTTACCGCGAAACTACACCAGGTGTTCTGTCCAAATGTGTTCACTGTTGAAAAATGTTCCAGCACTTCCGCCCTGTTGGGTACAGCGACGTTAAAGTGATGTTTGGGTCATTTTGAAGTGTCGTTCCATCAGTTGTTTATTTAAAGGAAGGGCCAGTGTTTCCAGGGCTGGAGGGAAACAACCAATCACAGCTAAAAACCAGCCCCAATAAGCCCCGCCCACCTGCTGACCCATAATAAAGGATAGAAAGACCACTACATTAATACACTAGCCAGTAGCCTAGTAGTGACCTTCAGTTCTGCTCTGCAGACTTTGGTCTAGCCACGCTCATTGGAACCTTGCCAGGCTATTAATGCACATCAGTTATTGAGCATTTTATCTAAAATCAAATCAAAGAGCTCATGAACCGCTGCTCCTCCAGACCGAGAGGAGCCAGCTGAGGTGGTTTATCTGATCAGGAGGCCTCCTGGACTCTGGATGTGGTCAGAAGAGTCTTGATGTGTGAGCAGTACCTCTCTTTAGTTTTCTCTCTGGTTAAACGTCTAGACTCTGATTGAGGACCAGCTGATTGAAACGACTTCCTGCTGCTCATGCTCAGTGTGATGGATCAGAACAGGGACTAAAAATAACTGACATTTCAGAGGAATTCTATTCCTGTCCTCTCACGATTAGCTGATCACTACAACATTAAAGGAAAAGTGTTTGAGTATGACCTTTGACCTGCTGACATTTTGAGTGCGTACCTGTACTCTCAGGTGTCAGTTTTTCTCCTGACAGCATTCTGTTGATGTTTGAACTATCAACAACGGAAAAAGGTCCAGACTTCCTGCATCAGCAGCACACTCTGCTGAGATGTAACTTCAGAGTCAGTCAGCAGCTTCAGCCATTAGTTGTAAGTTTTAGTAGTGGATTTGTTAGATGTTCTGGACCAGTGGAGGTGGCTGGAGCGAGGACAATCTGCTGCCCTGTGTCCCAGACCTGAATAAGGAGATGATGATAAGTCTTTGTTCTGAACTTTTGATCTTTTTTGGAGATTGAATTTGGGCCTTTGAAGCCTGAGAACTCCTGGCGTCGATGTCTGGATGAAGCAAAAGAAGCCTCCTTCTCTAAAGGCTAAACTCGTGTTAACCCAGTTAGTGAAAGTCAGCACCTTGGGGGTGCATCATGACAACCCCCTCCTCTCTGGGTCTGATCCTGTTGCTCTGAGTTTTTCTCTTGCAGATGTCGGCTGAAGAGGTTTTAGTGACACCACCTGGTGTAGCCAATCATTTTAACTAGTTGTGGTTTTGTTTCTATGGGATGTTTTAGTGACTCGCCTTCTGTTTCCTCATTTATCTGCAGGAGAAACAGCAGAAGAACAGAGGAGGAAGAACGTTACACAACCTTCCACTAACGTTATAGTGCTGCCATCAAAGGTGAGCAGCTGGAGGTCTGGTCATCATGGTGAACGTTAACCTGCAGCATTCCTCTCAGTAGAGCTGCAGAGGACAAGTAATCAGGTCATTTAATGTGACGAGGGACTAGATTCATCTGATTGGACAACAATAAGCTTTAGTCACATGTTTATTTACAGAGCAGCGTAGATCTCTGGCTCTTAAAGGGACATTTGATTCAGGTGCAGCAGTAGCTCAGGAGGAAGAGCAGTCATCTGGTAACCAGAGGGTTGTCGGTTTGATCCCAGCTTCTGCCGGGTCACTTTGTCGCTGTGTCCTTGGACAGAAGATGCTTTACTCACTACAGAGGATCCAGTGGCACTTGGTGTGGCAGCGTTGCCTCTTGTCAGTTCGCTCCAGGACAGCTGTGGCTTCAGTGAAGCTTACCGCCATCAGAGTGTGAATGTGTGTGTGAGTGGGTGATGACTGATTGTAGTGTGAGGAACTTGGGAGTCCTTGGCTTTAAGGTGTCAGCTCAGACTAGCTGTTAGCTCAGACTAGCTGTTAGCTCAGACTAGCTGTTAGCTCTGACTAGCTGTTAGCTCAGACTAGCTGTTAGCTCAGACTAGCTGTTAGCTCTGACTAGCTGTTAGCTCAGACTAGCTGTTAGCTCTGACTAGCTGTTAGCTCTGACTAGCTGTTAGCTCAGACTAGCTGTTAGCTCTGACTAGCTGTTAGCTCAGACTAGATGTTAGCTCAGACTAGCTGTTAGCTCTGACTAGCTGTTAGCTCAGACTAGCTGTTAGCTCTGACTAGCTGTTAGCTCTGACTAGCTGTTAGCTCTGACTAGCTGTTAGCTCAGACTAGCTGTTAGCTCGGACTAGCTGTTAGCTCAGACTAGCTGTTAGCTCTGACTAGCTGTTAGCTCTGACTAGCTGTTAGCTCTGACTAGATGTTAGCTCTGACTAGCTGTTAGCTCTGACTAGATGTGAGCTCTGACTAGCTGTCAGTTCTGACTAGCTGTTAGCTCGGACTAGCTGTTAGCTCTGACTAGCTGTTAGCTCTGACTAGCTGTTAGCTCTGACTAGATGTTAGCTCTGACTAGCTGTTAGCTCTGACTAGATGTTAGCTCTAACTAGCTGTTAGCTCTGACTAGATGTGAGCTCTGACTAGCTGTCAGCTCTGACTAGCTGTTAGCTCTGACTAGCTGTTAGCTCTGACTAGCTGTTAGCTCTGACTAGTTGTTAGCTCTGACTAGATGTCAGCTCTGACTAGCTGTCAGCTCTGACTAGCTGTTAGCTCTGACTAGCTGTTAGCTCTGACTAGATGTTAGCTCAGACTGGCTGTTAGCTCAGACTAGCTGTTAGCTCTGACTAGCTGTTAGCTCAGACTAGCTGTTAGCTCTGACTAGCTGTCAGCTCTGACTAGCTGTCAGCTCTGACTAGCTGTTAGCTCAGACTGGCTGTTAGCTCAGACTAGCTGTTAGCTCTGACTAACTGTTAGGTCAGACTAGCTGTTAGCTCTGACTAGCTGTTAGCTCTGACTAGATGTCAGCTCTGACTAGCTATTAGCTCAGAATAGCTGTTAGCTCTGACTAGCTGTTAGCTCTGACTAGATGTTAGCTCTGACTAGATGTTAGCTCTGACTAGCTGTTAGCTCTGACTAGATGTTAGCTCTGACTAGCTGTTAGCTCCAACTAGATGTCAGCTCTGACTAGCTATTAGCTCAGAATAGCTGTTAGCTCTGACTAGCTGTTAGCTCTGACTAGCTGTCAGCTCTGACTAGCTGTTAGCTCAGACTGGCTGTTAGCTCAGAATAGCTGTTAGCTCTGACTAACTGTTAGGTCAGACTAGCTGTTAGCTCTAACTAGATGTCAGCTCTGACTAGCTATTAGCTCAGAATAGCTGTTAGCTCTGACTAGCTGTTATCTCTGACTAGATGTTAGCTCTGACTAGCTGTTAGCTCTGACTAGATGTGAGCTCTGACTAGCTGTTAGCTCTGACTAGATGTTAGCTCTGACTAGATGTCAGCCCTGACTAGCTGTCAGTTCCGACTAGCTGTTAGCTCGGACTAGCTGTTAGCTCTGACTAGATGTTAGCTCTGACTAGCTGTCAGCTCTGACTAGCTGTTAGCTCTGACTAGATGTTAGCTCAGACTAGCTGTCAGCTCTGACTAGCTGTTAGCTCAGACTAGATGTTAGCTCGGACTAGATGTCAGCTCTGACTAGCTGTCAGTTCCGACTAGCTGTTAGCTCTGACTAGCTGTTAGCTCAGACTAGCTGTCAGCTCTGACTAGCTGTTAGCTCAGACTAGCTGTCAGCTCTGACTAGCTGTTAGCTCTGACTAGATGTTAGCTCAGACTAGCTGTTAGCTCGGACTAGCTGTTAGCTCGGACTAGCTGTTAGCTCTGACTAGCTGTTAGCTCAGACTAGCTGTCAGCTCTGACTAGCTGTTAGCTCTGACTAGATGTTAGCTCAGACTTGCTTTCAGCTCTGACTAGATGTTAGCTCAGACTAGCTGTCAGCTCTGACTAGCTGTTAGCTCTGACTAGCTGTTAGCTCTGATTAGCTAACAGCTAGACCCTTAAATAAATAATTCAGGTGAAAAGTCAGACTTTTCTGGAGATGAGTTTTGTTCATAATGTATTTATTTCTCCTGCCAGCCGACCTATCCAGCTCTGCCTCAGCCCAGTGATGAAACGTTTCCTACACCTTTGCTCCAGCCGGGGCCAGGAGTCGGGCCCCCAGCAGTGGAGGCTGCTCCGGCCCTCCCGGATCTCCTAGGAGACATCCCCTTCACGTTGGCCCCTCACGTGCTGGCCCTCCAGGCAGGATTCCCCGTGGCCCCTGATGTGTTGTTGTCCCGCGACATAAACTACAACCTGACCAGTTTCCATTACGACTTCACTTTAGAAAACTCAGTGCTTCATAGCAGCTAGTCAGACTAGCTCTGTCCACAGCTTTAAATGGTTTAACTGGTTCAGAATCACATGATTAGCTGGTTAGCTGGTCAACTAAAAGTTAAAATAAACTACGTGTATAAATAAAACCTGTTAAATAGACCTTAATTTATGTTAGCTGTAGAGAAATTAGCCCAGAATTGATCTGGTCCATTAGACTTTCATTCATTTAAAGAGTCGTTTAGTCGAGTTAAAAGGCTAACTTCATGTGAGCTTTAGCTAAAAGTAAGCTAACAAGCTTCTGCTTGTCTGAAAGAACGGTTTGACCTGCCATCTATTCCTAAAACTCTGAATTTAAATCAATAAGTTTATTACTGTTCATGGAGTCATGCTGTTAAAGGAGTGGTTTTCTGGGTTATTTTATAGTGTTGCATTGTTCTCTAGTCTAATTCAATGCTATCTGTGTCATTTTTATAAAGAAAGAAGCTTTGATGCTTATAATAGAAGCTTTAGAAGTTTCCCATCTGACGCCTTGAATTTGAAACAGCAGGATTCTCATTAGTATTCATGATATGCACAGCACTCGCTTCTGATTGGATGACCGAAACGTCAATACTCCGCCCCCCGAAATGTCCCGAGATACTTTGGAAAGTGAAAGAGTGAAAAAGTTAAAACCCAGGTAACAAACAGCAGCTTCTAGTCTTTTTTTTTTAACCCCGTGTCCTGTCCGGCTGTGGAGCAAACAGAATAATGTCTGAGTGCCAAAAACAAGGTGAGAGGTTACAGCCACTGCTATAAAACTCCTCCTGATTTTTGTTTAAATATAACCCCCAAAATCTTTATTAGAATGTTTTTATGGTTGATTGGACACGGAGCCTGAAAGTGAAGGGAAGGGTACAGAAAGAGGGATGGGGGAGAAAGTGAACAGAAAAAGAAGAGAACAAGAGACGTGAAGAGTCCACTTCTAGACCTGTAAATAAAGCACAAACAAACAAAACAGGAAGAAAAGATACAACAGCAACAAACAGCATATGAATACACAACAGTTGTGATATTCTTCAAATGTATACGTATACACCAGTTCAAGAGAGTTCAGTGTCAACCACAGCCCCAGTCAATGTGTCTGAAAACACCTGAGTCCGTCTTTATGTGAGCACCTTGTGATCACCTGTGTGTATATATGCGCGCTTGTTTATGTAAGGTTTCTCTATTGAAACATTCAATAATAAGTTCGAGGAGCCACAGACCCGCCCCCAAGGCCCACGGAGGACGCGGAGGAGGTCCAGGCCCCAGACGTCCAGAGGCCACCCAGGGCACGGACACCCCAGGGAGATCGCCGTCAGGGCAGTCGCTAAACTCTCCCCCAGAGGGCGCAGAGGCTCACCCCACGTGGGCCCCTGGCAGTCACCGCGCTAGAGCCCCTGGGGGGCCGCGGCTAGGAGCTCACAGGCACCGCCTGCAGCCGGCCATCCAGGGTAGATCTAGCCGGAACCAGAGACCCGAGACCCAGGAGCGAACCGGCCCCAGCAGAGGCCCGACCACCCCCGGGGGCCCAGATCCCACCAGGCCGCCACAGGAAGAAGAGCAGGCAGACACCCCCAGCACCCAGACCCAGACCCCGAGACACCCCAGCACGCCACTGGAGAAAGGTACCACCAATGCCGAGGCGCCGCCAGGGAGGATAGTCTCTGCTGAGGAGGGTCGAGTCTTTACTGAAGATTAGCTTTGAGGGAGCTGCTTCCTGATAAAACTCATTTCCTCAGCCAATTTATCCCAGTTTAGACCCAATTCCTACCAGTTTAGACCCAATTCATCCCAGTTTAGACCCAATTCATCCCAGTTTAGACCCAATTCCTACAGTTTAGACCCAATTCATCCCAGTTTAGACCCAATTCCTACCAGTTTAGACCCAATTCCTACCAGTTTAGACCCAATTCATCCCAGTTTAGACCCAATTCATCCCAGTTTAGACCCAATTCCTACCAGTTTAGACCCAATTCCTACCAGTTTAGACCCAATTCATCCCAGTTTAGACCCAATTCATCCCAGTTTAGACCCAATTCATCCCAGTTTAGACCCAATTCCTACCAGTTTAGACCCAATTCCTACCAGTTTAGACCCAATTCCTACAGTTTAGACCCAATTCATCCCAGTTTAGACCCAATTCATCCCAGTTTAGACCCAATTCCTACCAGTTTAGACCCAATTCCTACCAGTTTAGACCCAATTCATCCCAGTTTAGACCCAATTCATCCCAGTTTAGACCCAATTCATCCCAGTTTAGACCCAATTCCTACCAGTTTAGACCCAATTCCTACCAGTTTAGACCCAATTCCTACAGTTTAGACCCAATTCATCCCAGTTTAGACCCAATTCATCCCAGTTTAGACCCAATTCCTACCAGTTTAGACCCAATTCCTACCAGTTTAGACCCAATTCATCCCAGTTTAGACCCAATTCCTACAGTTTAGACCCAATTCATCCCAGTTTAGACCCAATTCCTACAGTTTAGACCCAATTCCTACAGTTTAGACCCAATTCATCCCAGTTTAGACCCAATTCATCCCAGTTTAGACCCAATTCATCCCAGTTTAGACCCAATTCCTACAGTTTAGACCCAATTCATCCCAGTTTAGACCCAATTCATCCCAGTTTAGACCCAATTCCTACAGTTTAGACCCAACTCCTACCAGTTTAGACCCAATTCATCCCAGTTTAGACCCAACTCCTACCAGTTTAGACCCAATTCATCCCAGTTTAGACCCAATTCTTACCAGTTTAGACCCAATTCCTACCAGTTTAGACCCAATTCATCCCAGTTTAGACCCAATTCATCCCAGTTTAGACCCAATTCATACCAGTTTAGACCAATTCATACCAGTTTAGACCCAATTCCTACCAGTTTAGACCCAATTTATCCCAGTTTAGACCCAATTTATCCCAGTTTAGACCCAATTCATCCCAGTTTAGACCCAATTCCTACCAGTTTAGACCCAATTCCTACCAGTTTAGACCCAATTTATCCCAGTTTAGACCCAATTCCTACAGTTTAGACCCAATTCATCTCAGTTTAGACCCAATTCCTACCAGTTTAGACCCAATTCCTACCAGTTTAGACCAATTCCTACCAGTTTAGACCCAATTCCTACCAGTTTAGACCCAATTTATCCCAGTTTAGACCCAATTCCTACCAGTTTAGACCCAATTTCTACAGTTTAGACCCAATTCATCCCAGTTTAGACCCAATTCCTACCAGTTTAGACCCAATTCCTACCAGTTTAGACCCAATTCCTACAGTTTAGACCCAATTCCTACCAGTTTAGACCCAATTCATCCCACTTTAGACCCAATTCATCCCACTTTAGACCCAATTCATCCCAGTTTAGACCCAATTCCTACCAGTTTAGACCCAATTCATCCCAGTTTAGACCCAATTCCTACCAGTTTAGACCCAATTCCTACCAGTTTAGACCAAATTCATCCCAGTTTAGACCCACTTCCTACCAGTTTAGACCCAATTCATCCTAGTTTAGACCCAATTCCTACCAGTTTAGACCCAATTCATCCCAGTTTAGACCCACTTCATCCCAGTTTAGACCCACTTCCTACCAGTTTAGACCCAATTCCTACCAGTTTAGACCCAGTTTTTCCCAGTTTAGATCCAATTTATCCCAGTAGTGACCCAGTTTATCCCAGTAGTGACCCAGTTTGTCCCAGTTTTGATTGTTTGGCCCAGTTTGACCCAGTCTTTTAGTCATTTGAAGTCATTTAAAGCCTCGATTCCAGCTTTTCCCACTGACGACGACAGAAACCGAGTCAGACTCCAAACATTTTCTCAGGTCAGAAGAATCAAAGCATGAAGTTCATCAGGTCACAGGTGGAGGACTGACTTGGTTCCTTTTCTATTTGTTAACAGTTACAGGAATGAAGCTGTTACCGGATAACTGGTAGAGCATAAATGTAGCATCAGGCTTTAGGGTCAGTTCTACACCTTCTTTGTGTCGTTTGTGTTGAGTAGCTGTTTAGAGAAGGAAGATGATCATAAAGATGAAGGACGTTGTTGAATATGACTTTATTGTAACAGTGCTTCTTGGTAACAGGGAGTGACTCGCAGCTAGTCATGTGGGTAGAGCCCACAGGTCACTCTGTACATGGTGTATAGGTTTAACCTGTTCTAAATCAGCTGGGTGGTGTTTGGATTGAAGAGGCGTCTTGTGCTGATCCTTTTATAAATATGAAACCCTGAAGTAAAGACCGATCAAAGCCAGCTCCTGAGCCAGATGACACACAGACAGTTCACCTCTCTGGTCTCAGGAGGTCAGAGAGCGCTTTCTCATCCTGTAGTCTCAGCTTTCTGTTTTACACTAAAAACGTGTCAAAGGGTCATTCTGAAGTGCTGTCAGCAAGGACCACACCCACTCAAAGTGGGCGGAGTCTGTAGAAACAGGAAGTAGTCCTCATGGCTCACCAGATGAGGAGAGACGCTGCTGCAGTAACGTCTGTATTTACTGCTGCATCAGCATAAAGACCAGAACCTAAACAAAACGTCTCAGATTCACCTGTAGAGGACTACTTCCTGTTTCTAGAGACTCCACCCCCCCTGAGTGATGTCACTGGTGGGTGTGGTTCTTCCAGCTGAGCATGTGGAGCACAGAGCTGGTCAAACCTTTTACACTTTGATGTTATCTGTCAGGAGAAAGACATTTATAACCCTCATTGTGTGTTTCTAATGAACAGCTGTTAGCTCTCTGACATGTTTCTGTACAGATGTCAGAATTTAAAATCTCTTTCAAACATTTTGGTTTTATTACTTAAACATGATGAATACTGTATGATCTGGTTGTTCTTCCTGATGTTTGATCGTTATCTAACCCATCACCAGTAGTGAAGGAAGTGTCTGTACTGGTAAGTGACCAGTTAGTTTTGGTTTAATACGATCAGCTGGACTCCTGCCACTTGTGCCTTCATCATTTTAACTGCTCAATAAAAACTCTTTCGACTTGTTTTCATTTTCTGGTTGTTTTGTGAACCAGTGTGGATTTTATTTACGGTGTGGGTAAAGTTTTCTAAGTAAACCAGTCCAGAACCAGAGGTACCAGCCAGACTGGAAGGGCTCCACCAGAAAACCAGGATCTGAGCTTTCAGGACTTTACTGCTGACAGGCAGCTGGAAACAGGCTGGTGGAGCTGGTATCAGGACCGGGTTTCTTTAGGAGTCAGAGGACTCGGTGTGGTGTTGGTGGTCCAGAGACCAGGTAAGAGACCTGACTAAGACGGGGAGGAAAGGTTTGATGCTTCTTCTGAAGACTGAAGTCAAGTTGTGACGTGTAACCATTAAGGGTTCAGGTTCAGACTTCGACTGTTGAGAAGGAGGAAGGACTCGGAGCTCTGAGGGTCTTCCTCACTGATGGGAGAGTTGGTGAAATGGATCTCCGATTCAACACCTTGTTAACAACATAATGAAGGAACACGTTACCATAGAGGAGAGGACTGGGACGAAGATCAACCAGTTACTCTAGAGCCGTGCTTTCTGGCTCAGCTCCTTCACCACAACAGACCGGTCCAGCGTCCATCACTGCTCTGATCCTCCGTTTGATCTCCCTCCTTCCCTCACTAGTGATCAAAACCCCAAGATACTAAACTCCACTTGGGGCAGGACCTCTCTCCTGACTGGAGTAGAAAAGACACCAGTTTCCGGTCGAGAACCACGGCCTCAGATGTAGTGGAATACATTTAATAAGTGAATCAGAAAACAAAAATCAGCATTATTACTATAATAATGAACTTAAACCTGGATCAGGCTTAGTGGCTCATTAGAGATCAACTCAGGGTTTCTGAGGAGCAGAGGTGTGACGTTTGGAATTAATACAATTAAACCAGGCTTGAAGTAACATCAATTACTATCAATTATTGATGAATAATTAACAATTATGATGCCAGTTATTAATATATTAAGTGAATATGAACAGAGCTGAGATTCTCCCGCCACCAAACTCGACCCCCTCCACCCCACGGCTGCTCCTAGAGATCCTGTCCATAAAGGTTCTGAACAGGACAGAGACAAAAGTCAGCCCTGGAGGAGTCCACCCCTCACCAGGACCAGGTCTGACTTACTGCCGACGATGAGGACCAGACTCACACTCCAGCTCCATCCCCAGCAGAGAGGTAACGCTCCATGTTCCAAAAGCATGTGTTCATCATGTCCAGGGGTTGGACCTCCAGAGCTCTGCTACCTGATCCACAATGCACCGGACCTTCCTCCTGCAGGTGGTGGGTCCACAGTTGGATGAGCCCATGTAACCGGTTCAGGCTGGGCTCCATGGACTAAGTCCAGCAACCAGGCACCCCCTCACAGGCCAGGCTCCAGGGCAGGACCATGGTCAATGTCTGGGCACTCTGATGTTCCATCCATGAAAGGTCTTCTGAACCGTTCTTTGTCTCACCCTCACCTAGGACCAGTTTGCCATGGGAGAGCCTACCAGTTCACTACTCCCAGTCAGCATGAAGCAGGTCCATGTTCATAACAACTGTCTAGTTCTGGACATTGTCGATCACTTGTCTGATCAATATCAGAGTGACCCAGCCAATCAGCTGACCTGAATCCTAGAGAACATCTAAGGCAGGGGCACCCAAGTCCACCTGAATCAAATGAGTGTCTCGTTACCAGGTATGCCATGATAATGAAGGAGTTTAATGTGATCAGGTGTGTTTGAAATGCATCTCCAGGATAGATCTCCAGGACTGGATGTCTCTGGTGGTCTATGGAGAGAACTAAAGGTCTGAGTTCATAGAAGGAACCTTCAGGATCTGAAGACTGTTTGTGTGGAAGAATGGACCAAAATCACCTAGAGACCGTTTTCTCTTCAAGCTGCAGCCCCAGCAGTGGCTTTAGGACCAATAATACTAAAGTCCTTATTCCCTGATCTGATCACACATAAACGTCTGACATCAATGTAATGGATGTGAAGTTTAAGTTTTGTGACCAATTGATGAACAGCTTAACAAAATCAGTCTAATTAGACATCAAGTTATTGTCTTGCATTGTTGTAAAGTTTTGAGTTATTGACTCAAAGTCACATGAAATCCTTATGATCGGATAAGGTGTCTCATAATAATTAATCATCTAATATAAACAATAACGGGACGGTCAGCATCCTCAGCAGCTGTCAGCTCATCCAGCATCCCGGTGCCACGGTACCGGACCAGCTTCTCAGCCCAGCCTGCTGACTGCGCCTCCTCCTCCGCCTCTGTAGCACCGGGACCGACGACGTCCCGTTGCTCCAGACCCGCCAACCCGGGTGGAAGCGGCTCGGACGGCAGGCTGGTCCCCAGGAGGAAGCCCTCACCGCCGGATAGCAGCGGCTCTCCAGACACCTCCCTCTAAGGTAGCGTCTCTCTTCAGCGGCGGTCGGTTTAGAAGAAAAACAAACTCATTATTGTTCACATACTCAGGCTATGCTAAGTGCTGGCTTCTGACCGGGCGACCGCTACGCCAAACTAGCTTTAAAATACTGCCATTTTTAAGATGTTGGCAATAAACTACAACTTTAAGCACCCTACAAATCCAAAACGACCACATTTTCCAAGTAAACTGATTATATTTTATAATTCGTCGCGTGTTTATTGCACAGTCCGCCAACAGATAGACATGAAATTAGAAGTTAAGATACATTTCTCGCCGCTCGCTCTCAAGCGCCACGTTGTGTTTTGGTCAGTCAAGCTAATGAAGACGTCACGCGAAGCAATTCAAAGTTTCCCCGTTTAATCCACGCGTTTGCGTTTACAGTGACTACACTCAAGCCGAATTGTTAAGTGGACTGTGTTTATCTGAGGACACGATGAGTCGTTTTGTCAAAAGCGAGTTTAAGTCTCCTGCTGCCACAGAAACGATAATCGCGTGTTTTTTGAGCGGCCGAAGGCTTGTGTTTATAGCGCGCTATGCTAGGTGGCTAGCTGTCTAATTAGGTCAAAACACTGCTGATCTGATGCTCGGTGCTAAAAACACCAAGAACCTCCGGGTTTTCTCCTCTCAGGCTTTTATTTCATTGATGTGACCGGTGTGTTCTGACAGTAGCTGTGTCTGAAATAAACAGGCTGTGGGTGAAACGCAGTTGTGCTGCTGTCCGTGATGAGCTGGATCACATTGATGGCGTTTGATGATGCAGCTGCTGTTAGAGGCTCATCACCGTCAGCTCTAAGCACCGAGCGGGTGTCATTATGTTATAGTTTAGCTGCTTTCTGCAACAGAAACCAAACATAATAATAAAATAATGAAGATGATCAGGTCTCCTGATGGGAACACTTGGGCCTAGCAGACATAAACAGATCTCTGTGCAAACAGGCCACACACACACACCAGGTAAATTAGAGCTACTAATATAAATCTGTCAGCAAAACCATGACCTTTAGTGACCTTTTTGCACACACGCAGCAGGCGTCATGTTGCTACTTCACAGCTTCTTCCTCTGATTCAGGATTTGATCAGATGTTTATTCCAGTTCAGGTTATTTCTAAAAGTCCAGTTCGTCTCAAAGCCCCGAGCAGAGCGACACATCCAGATGACTTCAGGGCCTGACTTGGACAACTGATTGCATTAAATGTAATTCAGTTGTAATCAAATTACATTCATTGTAAAACAACATTTAGTCAGATTGTCCTGTTATAAAGGAACCAGCGTTACTTCAGTGTAATCCTCAAGTCCGAGCAGCTCAGTCTGAGGGCGACAGTGGGAAGAAAAACTCCCTGCGATGTCCCGATCAGGTTTCTTTTTCCTTGAGTCAGAGTCCCAATCCGATACTTCTATAATCAGGGGTGCACGTTTTTTTTCATTGAGGTTCTCAAGGGAGAACTTGGCACTGATGCTCGGTATGCAGACCATAAGTGTGAGGGGGGTGGGGTGCAGTGCACATGCATTGCCCCAAACATCAGCGCAGCAGCGGTCTGACACACCCCCTCTCCCTGGACAGAGGATCAGGACTTCCTGATGACCGCAGAGCTGGTTGTTGCAGTCATTTCAGGACTTTGACATTCTGTGTCTAGAGTCTGCTGCTTCCCCAGTGAGCGTTACCTCGCCACTCCCCGCAGTAGGATGTCAGGCTCGTCAACTCCCGGGATGTGTGGTTGCTGCAGAGACGGCACCGGTCTGCGAGGCGCATTCAGGCGAAAGGAGTCCGGTAGCACACGTGATATCTGGTGCACTGACCAGTTATGAGCTACCTGTCTGTAATACATAAAGGAATAAGAAGAGCGAAGAAACAGATCCGCTTTCTGCTTCAAGCTGCTTCCGTGCCCTTCTTTACTGGCGTTTAACCAATAGCGTCTCTCCAACAAAGTGATGTCATGCTGCACACGTTGCTGTTTCTGTGGAGTCGAGAGGTCTAACTCTGTGCCACCACATAACCATAGATGTGTTAGAAAATATTGATAATATATATTTCCAAGTCTGGATTGGGAGGTAACGCCTGATTCCTATTGAGTCTGAAATCATGTGATCGGGCCGATTTCTGATCACGTGATCAGATCGGGACATCCCTAAAAGAAACCTCCGTTTGAACCAGGCTCAAAATGAGCAGAGCCTGGTACCTGGACCCACGGTGCTCTGACTGGACCAGTTGTTTCTAAAACAGAACAAAGTTAGTGGCAGCAAGAACAGGAACTCCAAACATGGAGACTTCTACCCCAGTGATTGGACAGTCCTGGGGTGGATGAGGTTCGACCTGGGTATCTCAAAGCGATAGATGTAGGACTGTGGTGGTTGACACGTCTCTGCAGCATTGCGTGGTCTTCGGGGGCAGTTCCTGTGGAGTGGCAGACCGGAGTGCTGGTCCCCATCTTTAAATCACAGTATGTTCATACATATGTCTTTATTATGACATTATGATGAGGTAAACAGTCCAGCAGCTCCTCGCAACTTTGCCCCGGAACTAATAGTAAAGGTTATCGTCGCCTTCAAAATAAAGGTCTGCTCAAAAGGGCATGATTGACAGAAAAAAGACTCAGAGTTCATCCAGATATTGTCACACAGCTCCACACAATAATGGTATACATGTTTATTTACACATTTTCACTAATTGGGGAAAAAAACACTGTAAATGTGTCATTATTTCTAATTTCCGCCATTACAGTTTTCATCTTGCGCCCCCTAGTGGCAGTTTGCACACTCCTGGGGGCACCACATTTTGGGAATCCCTGCCTTAGACTAAAGTGGAAACTCAAAATTCTGATCATTTTTGGCCCTTGAACTCACCATCACTAATTCCTGTGCAGGTTAGAACTTGCAGGATCTTAATTTTCAAGTTAATCAGAATTTTTTAAAACATGCATTCTGTTAATTAAAGTTCTTTGAGAGAAATCAGATTCATATAAAATGTCACAACTGAACAGAAGGTGCTTGAATTTGATTCTAGTGAAAGAGTCAGAACCTTACACACTCTGTAGAGTCGGTTTTTATATGTTCGATTTGTTTTTACAAACTGTGTCTCCTCCTGAAGCGCTTCTTGTCATGGTTACAGTGGAGTGAAAACGTGTTGCTCTCTTCCTGATTTCCCATGTTTCTTTTATATTTGACATTTTCCCTTTAAAAAAAAACACACCTTCCTGTGCATCTAGTGCTAACCTGTGTTGATGTAATGTAATCTGTAATGGAAACACTAAGTGAGACAAGCGCACATAAAAACAGGAACTCGGGAAGGGAGCAGCACGTTTTCACTCCACTGTGAATGAATGTGCTGGTTCTGACTGAGGAGTCATCAGAAGTTTGCCTCCTCACCTTCCACCTTGTGATGTCAGCGTCAGTGTGACTTTTACCACCTACGTCTGTGAAGCGTTAGAGACCAGCTGCTGCTGCTGGGGTGGAGCTGGGCGAGGTGGAAACAAAACATCAACCCTGAACGATTCTGAACATTATCAGGATAGTTTCATATTCACATCCTGGTATCTAAGCTAGCGTCTGTTTGATTACAGGCTGATCCATGTTGTCTTTATTATGACTAATGAGTCTATTTGATATTCAGCTCATAAGTGTTTTTGATTGGTTGACGAGTCATTGATTATTCCAGCTGCTTCCTGTCTTACCTCACCTCAGTGCATTGGGTCACACAGTAAAGCAGTGTGCATGCTGTAGGCACGTACACCTGCAAACACACACACACTCAGATCCATATAACATACTCTCATGTGCTCGTATTATTGATTCAGGGCTGCGTGCTCCTATGAAGGTCAGCTGTAGGAACAGCTGTGGAGTTCTGTCCTGAGTTCTGCTTTAGGGTGAGGATTGTGGAGCTGCTTCTAGCCTCTATCAGCCCCACTCAGCTCCACCCTGCTGGTCCTCAGTGGCAGATAACACTCACACTTTTTAACATCCACTTCCCCTCCTTCTATAGCAAGCTGAGCCCCAGCTGGCTCTTCATTACCTCCTGCAGTAAAGGGAACAATGAGAGCTGGCCTGGTGGTGGCTCAGCCAGCGAATGTACATCCAGTTACTGAGTTACAGAGCTGCAGGGGGGGAGACGCCACGCTGATGTAGGTAGGCCAGGTACAGGGAGGGACGGGACTGGGCTCAAAGTGGAGCTGTGAGGAAATGTTAGCAGCTACTGGGTTGTTTATTTGGGTTTAGGGGATGTCTTGGTCATTTTTAAGAGTTCTATCAGTTATTTATCTACAGCAAGGACCACACCCACCAGTAGCATCACTCAAGGTGGGTGGAGTCTTTAAAAACAGAAAGTAGTCCTCTGAACAATACTCACCCTGAGGGCCTCCTTCCTTCCATGCCCAACACACCTCCCCAGGATCCAGTCCAGGATCAGGAGACGTCCTGACCAGATGTCTGAACCACATCAACAGAGAAGCAGTTCTACTCCGAGTCCCTCCTGACTGTCTGAGCTCCTCACCCTATCCCTAAGGCTGAGCCCGGCCGCCTAATGGAGGAAACTCATTTCAGCCGCTTGTATCCGCGATCTCGTGCTGTCAGTCATTATTCAAAGCTCGTGACCAGGTGAGGACTGGGACGTAGATCGATAGGTAAATCTACAGCATTGCTTTCTGGCTCCGCTTCTTATTCACCACCACAGACCAGTTCAGCATCCATCACTGCAGTCCACCTGTCGACCTCCCGCTCCCTCCTTCACTCGTGAACAAGACCCTGAGATACTCTCTTCTGACCCGGAGTTGGCAATCCACTTTTTTCCGGTTGAGAACCTTTGTCTCAGACGTGGAGGTGCTGATCTTCATCCCAGCTGCTTCACACTTGGCTGCAAAACCTCCCCAGTAAGAGCTGAAGGTCAGAGCCTGATGGAGTTAGGAGGACCACATCATCCGTAAAAAGCAGAGACGAGATTCTCCTGCCGACCAAGACGGTCCTCCCACATCCATCGCCTTCAGATACCCAGGTCGGATCTTGTCTCTGCTGCAGGGACGTTGTTTGACTACCTCAGGGACTTCTGCTAGGTGTTATGTCTGATTTGGTTAAATAAACTAAACTGTCTCATGCTAAATCGTAACACTTGCCCTTACTAACAGGTAATACAGAGTTCTAACACATCCGTACAAATTTTTTGAGCAAAATACCTGAAAATTAGATATACATTATTTTCTAGAGACTCCACCCACTGAGTGATGTCACCAGTGGGTTTGGTCTTTTCTATTAATGGGCAGCATCGTACTATTGGCGATAAATTGTAGAGATTTGTCATACAACGATAATAGAAATGAATATGTTTAATGTGTAAGTGGGTGAAGCCACACAGTCTAACGCACCAAAACTTTGTTTGCAGCCTTAAAAATAAACCCAGAAGTTTAAGAAGGAGGACGAGCAGAGGGAGCAGTGAGTGAACCATCTACTGATGTTTAGCTCTGATCGAAATCAGCTGGTAGCTAGCACGGTTAGTGTTTAGCTAACAGCCACAATAGAAAAGCATCATCAACAGAAACAACATGCTGAAGACTAAATATCCAAAGTTTTTATATCATACCTAAACACTCTTTGGCAGGCCATTTGTGTATTTAAGATGTCATCATTAAAATAATGTTATGTACTTGTGTTTTGTTCTCGTTCTGCCATCTTGTGCTGAATGTTAAAACTCCAGAAGACTCAGGTCACTTTAAGCTGAGTGAGCTTCACTCAGGAGGCTGGATCAAATCACAGCTTGCTAAGCAGAATAGGACAGAGTCATTCTAACAATCATTGTTTTAGTCAGATTGTTTTTGTGATCGCTCGTTGCCAAAATCAAAGTAGAAATATAAATGTGATTGATTGCAGAGCTCCGCCGTGAGAGTTGTGTTTCTGTGCCCCTGTAGACACATTCAACAGCTAAAATCCAAACTTGAAATGATGCAAAAGGAAGTGACAAAACTCTAAGAAGTGATGATGAACTGTAGTGAGGAAGTGCTTCTCTGGCCACACAGGGACCACCTACCAGAACCTGTACTGGGTCCTGTTTGACGTGGTGAGCTGGTCAGGTAGGGGCTGCTTCATAGAACGGGTCTGGACTTGTTCTGAAGCTGAGTTCCTTTAATTTAGCTCCTTCTTTTCCTCTTGTCATGGCGTCTAGACGCGTTATGAGGCTACAGAAAAGGAGTGGACCCTGTGTCCAAGGATCAGTAAAATCCTACAGGCTGATTCTGTTCTTTGTGTTGATTTCACACAAAAACCAGGAAACTGGTCTGTCTGGTTGATGAAGTCTTTGTTTTGTTGTATAAATTTGTATTAATTTAGGAAAATGTTCTGATCTAACAGACAGTTTCTCCTCTTGTGGGTTCTTCAGATTTCAGCAGCATTTCCACGAGGACCCAGTCCCTCCCTCCAGTATCAGACCTTCACTCCTACAGGTCAGCGCTGCAGCCTCTTCCAGGTTTCTGCATTTATAGAGGGTGAGATAAGTACTGAACATGTCAACAAATCATAAATCTGTTTGTAAAAGTTCTGCTGACATCAAAGTCTCTCCAGATGTCGGTAATAACCCATCCATTCCTCACATGTAAAGAAATAAAAACATCCATATTCATATGGACAGACTGACCGGCCCACCGGTCCTCCTGAATGTACAGTATGTCATCCCTTGCAGGCAAATGTATTTACATGAAGCAAAAAATGATTGCAACAATACAAAAACTCAAACGTCCTCTATTAGAGCAACAACAACAAACTGATCAACGTCTGGCTTTGTGCTGGAGGGAGAGTGAGACGTGGTCAAACCCCCGAAGTCATCCCAGCTAACAGGGAACGGTCTAACAACTTTGGCTAACGTTATTTAAAAGTTGTGTGAATGTTAGCTCACAACGTTGTAAAAAAATGTTTTTAGGACGTTCTTAAACCTTATTGACCTTCTTGTAAAGTTTGCTAAAAAACGTTCTTAGAAGAATGTTTTGGGAATGTCTTAATGACAGGAACATTATGCTAACATTAAAATAACATTTGAGCAACCTTTAGCTAACATTCCAACAATGTTATGCACATATTCCGGGAACGTTATGCTAACTTTAAAATAACGTTTTAGCAACCTTTAGCTAACATTCCAACAATGTTATGCACATATTCCGGGAACGTTATGCTAACTTTAAAATAATGTTTTAGCAACCTTTAGCTAACATTCCAACAATGTTATGCACATATTCTGGGAACGTTATGCTAACTTTAAAATAACGTTTTAGCAACCTTTAGCTAACATTCCAACAATGTTATGCACATATTCTGGGAATGTTATGCTAAC
>SSNR01000268.1:709224-721986 GCA_006937965.1 Callopanchax toddi | reverse complement strand
ATGTGTATAAGAGACAGCCTTTAGCTAACATTCCAACAATGTTATGCACATATTCTGGGAATGTTATGCTAACTTTAAAATAATGTTTTAGCAACCTTTAGCTAACATTCCAACAATGTTATGCACATATTCCGGGAAAGTTATGCTAACTTTAAAATAACGTTTTAGCAACCTTTAGCTAACATTCCAACAATGTTATGCACATATTCCGGGAACGTTATGCTAACTTTAAAATAACGTTTTAGCAACCTTTAGCTAACATTCCAACAATGTTATGCACATATTCTGGGAATGTTATGCTAACTTTAAAATAATGTTTTAGCAACCTTTAGCTAACATTCCAACAATGTTATGCACATATTCCGGGAACGTTATGCTAACTTTAAAATAACGTTTTAGCAACCTTTAGCTAATGTTTAAGCAATGTTATGCACATATTCTGGGGATGTTATGCTAACATTAAAGTAACGTTTTAGCAACCTTTAGCTAACATTCCAACAATGTTATGCACATATTCTGGGAATGTTATGCTAACTTTAAAATAACGTTTTGGCAACCTTTAGCTAACATTCCAACAATGTTATGCACATATTCCGGGAATGTTATGCTAACATTAAAGTAACGTTTCTGCAACCTTTAACTAACGTTTAAGCAATGTTATGCTACTGTTCCGGTAACGTCATGCTAACCATAATATAACGTTCAAATAACTCTAAGCATACGTTATAGCAATGTTTTTTTTAACCAATACCAAAACATTCCAACAATGTTAAAAAAAACTGGACATTTTTATGTTTTTACAACATTCAAAATACACATTCCCACAACGTTCTTGCAACATATTTTTGTTTGCTGGGATCATGAGCGCGTCCAGGCGATCACAACACCGACGAAGGTCACGGCGAATTCCTCTGGTAGACAATAACAGTCCAACAACAACCTCTAGGGGTTCACCGGCCTTGGTGCATATCCGCTCCTCGATGGCATTAACATGTCTCGGGTCATACCAGTGGTTTCAATGAACAAGGCGATCCGATCTGGACCGGTTCATCCCGGTCTGCATTAGCTCCCAGAAAAACCACAACACCAGCTCTGCTGCTGGGTCTCAGATCAAATCTCTATGAGACCGCTGTCCTGAACAAACCTCACACAAGTCTTCAGTTCCTCCATCTTGTTGAACAAGGAGCGAACGTTCCCACCAGGATGTTAGAGCCATAGATTATATATTACTAGATATCTCACCCACACTGTTCATCAGTAGACCCTGATGTAGCTATGCCGGCGGCCATCTTATCACCGAGAGCTGCTCCCTTTCATAACATTGGTGTCAATGAAACATGTACTAATAAATACCTCTAACTTGCTCAATTTTTAACCGATTTTCAAACAATTTGCATTTTTATAAACGTCAGAGACGTGGCTGTATATATATATATATATATATATATATATATATATATATATATATATATATATATATATATATATATATATATATATATATATATATATATATATATATATATATATATATATATATATATATCAAAATATATCGATAATGGTCGTGAAATTCATGAATTGTAAAAGTATCATATCTCAAGTCTATACCTTGTAAATCCGTTCATTTTTCATCAAGTTCAGAGTGTTTTTAGTTAAATTGATCACTCACCTTCCATCTGCTGCCATAGAGAGCAGAACGTCAGCTCTCGGTGGCAAGATGGCCGCCATGTAGCTACGCTGTTGAACCCCGGATGACACACCCCTGGTTAGAACTGCCAGTTGTCTGTTTCCATCATCTCTCAGCCTCTCGTTCCTTTATTTCACTTCCTTCATCTCCCACCAGCACTGTGGATCGGTATAGCACCTTGAAGTCAGATAATAAGAGGATGAGGATACAATAAATACACAAGGTTCCTCTATGACCTCCGACCTTTAGTTGTCTCCATAGGTGTTCTGTAAGATTCAGGTCAGCTGAATGGGCCGTTGATTTTCTCTCTGTAACCACTAAAGAGGTTCTTGGCTGTTTGGGATCATCGTCCTGCTGAAACTTCCTCCTGGTTTCATCCTCATCCTCCTGGTTTCATCCTCATCCTCCTGGTTTCATCCTCATCCTCTTGGTTTCATCCTCATCCTCTTGGTTTCATCCTCATCCTCTTGGTTTCATCCTCATCCTCCTGGTTTCATCCTCATCCTCTTGGTTTCATCCTCATCCTCCTGGTTTCATCCTCCTGGTTTCATCCTCATCCTCCTGGTTTCATCCTCGTCCTCCTGGTTTCATCCTCGTCCTCCTGGTTTCATCCTCGTCCTCCTGGTTTCATCCTCCTGGTTTCATCCTCGTCCTCCTGGTTTCATCCTCGTCCTCCTGGTTTCATCCTCGTCCTCCTGGTTTCATCCTCGTCCTCTTGGTTTCATCCTCATCCTCCTGGTTTCATCCTCGTCCTCCTGGTTTCATCCTCATCCTCCTGGTTTCATCCTCCTGGTTTCATCCTCATCCTCCTGGTTTCGTCCTCCTGGTTTCATCCTCGTCCTCCTGGTTTCATCCTCGTCCTCCTGGTTTCATCCTCGTCCTCCTGGTTTCATCCTCGTCCTCCTGGTTTCATCCTCGTCCTCTTGGTTTCATCCTCCTGGTTTCATCCTCATCCTCCTGGTTTCATCCTCCTGGTTTCATCCTCATCCTCCTGGTTTCATCCTCGTCCTCCTGGTTTCATCCTCGTCCTCCTGGTTTCATCCTCGTCCTCCTGGTTTCATCCTCATCCTCCTGGTTTCATCCTCATCCTCCTGGTTTCATCCTCGTCCTCCTGGTTTCATCCTCGTCCTCCAGGTAGAGGCTTTTGATCCACCATGTTTCCACAGACCTACACCATGATGCCCCACCTCCAGGCTTCACTGCTGGTCTGGTGTTTATGGGCTGATCTGCAGTGACCTTTGACTTCCAGACGTTTTGTGTATCATGTCATCCACAGAGTCCAGTTCTGGTCTCATGACTAGACCACTTTATTACACAGACCTTAATGTATCCATGATTATTTTTGCATGATGTGTGGACTGGGTGGGTTGTTGCCAACATCTGGTGAGAACTTCCTGTCTATGGAACCTTTAGAGATAGATTTACTCAGAGAACTGGTCCCCGTGTTCAATACTTATTTTACCAGTACTATACTAGAACAGAGGTCCCCAACTACCGGGCCACGGACCAGTACCGGTGTCATAAACGTTGGGGACTGCTGCTGTAAAGCCTGTTTACTTCTGTCAGAACTATAATGAGTGAATCTGTTTCAGGACTTCCTAAAGAACAGTGTCTTTGTCTCTCTTAGGTTGACTGAAAACAGACGAGTCACAGATTCTGCTTCTCCTCTGCTTGCACAGAGAAGTCTCTGTGCATTAAGGTAACTGTACGTGTTTTAAAGTTTCAGTATCCACCTTAGTTCTACTACCCATGATGCTTTGTGTGAGTCACGGGCGCAGGGGACTGGGATATTATACAGGAACATCTAAGGTTTGGAGGTTCAGAGCTGAGACACTGTGGGACTCTAAATCCAGCCTCACTAACAGGTGACCAACAAACCAGAACATTGATCCCAGGTTACAGTATCAGAAGGAAGCAACATGGTGGAGCAGTGGTTAGCACTGTTGCCTCGCAGCTAGAAGGTCACAGGTTCGAATCCCGGCTGCGGCCTCTCTGCGTGGAGTTGCATGTTCTCCCCATGCATGCGTGGGTTTTCTCCGGGTGCTCCGGTTCCCCCCACAGATCACACCCTGCCCTACAGGGTCCAGGACTCCTTTGTAAAAGAGATTCTGAATCTCAGTGGGACTTTCCTGGTTAAATAAAGGTTAATAACATGAGAAACCGGAGAGAGATCGAGGAGACGGTAGAAAAGTTGTGGAAGGTCACCTCAGTAAGGTCAGAGGTCACAGAGCACTCAGGGATCTGACCCTCAAACTGGGAGAAAGTGTAGAAAAAACTGGAGAAAAACTAAAGCTTGGGTCCCACAGAAAACATCAGTGCAGCGCCGCGTAGCGCCCAAGCCGTGATTTTGAATAGAAACCTTCAATTATAGTTGTCCTCTGAGGAGCACCATGTTGCATCACAGAAGTGGCGCTCCGCAGATGGCTAGAGGCGTGGCTGAGACACGTGTGTCACGACATGGTGGAGTACTTTATGACACCAGATACAATACACTGAACTGCTACTGGTACGGTAAACAAACAGCCACCAGTACATGGACCAGTAGCGTCTCACTGTGGAATATTTAACTTCTTCAGCTTTTAGAAACGGACTATTCCAATAAATCTCTCACTGACCCGTTGTTGAAGAATTAAAAGATAATCCCACAAAACACGACCGTAGTTTTGACCGAATACAGACCAAAGGATGCGCTTCCTGTTCTCAGCGCCTGTGAGATATTGTGACTATTGCGCGATTTTGCAAGCTGCGTTCAACGTCGCTCCGCTTCAGGAACGTGTCCTGTGAGACCAGAAGACTCGGTGCTGACATCTCCTGTGGGATCCAGGCTGAAGAGTGTAGAAAAAGCTAATTGTAGAGAGAAACTTAGTCAAGTTTTGATTGTTATGAAGGTAACTAGCAACCAGGCGCTGGTTAACTGCTAGTTGGTGAGTAAAGCAGAAGTTCCAGAGAGTACAGGTGTGTGTGTTTAAACAAGGAGACGACAACTTAGGAGATGCAGAGATTAGGGATGCTCGATATTGGCTTTTTTACCGATATCCGATGTTCCGATATTGTCTAATTCTTAATTTCCGATACTGATATAAGCGTGGTAGCCCTCATTAAAAAAAGACAAACACAGTATTTAATGCAAGGTGTGCCAAATAAATAAAAATATCTCTAAAACTATACATCAGATTAGTTATATTTTGACATTTTGGGAGAGAGGAGAAGTAGCCGAACAGTTTGATGTATAATATGTGCACGGTGTGTAAAGGTCATGTGTGTCATCGTTACAAAAACCGATACGATATTTACCGATATTGCATTTTAATGCCAATATCGGCCGATATTATCGAAAAACCGATACTGATTCCCATCCCTAGCAGAGATCCAAGGTTTTGCAGAAAAAAGTTCATTCATAAGTGGAAATCATTTAGAACAGCTGCCAAGCATCAGAGGAGTGGACATCCTGGTAAGGTCACCACGAAGTCAGAGGTCACTGCTCAGAAACGACGTCAAACAGCAGGAGCTCCGCCTCAAAGGGTCATCAGGGGCGTTCTGAAGGTACGGTGTGGCCACACCCACTGTGACGTGGGCGGAGTCACTAGAAACAGGAAGTACTCCTCTGACAGGAGCAATACTAATGGCTACTCAGACCAGGAGAGACACTGCTGCAGATCAGTGACAAATTAGCAAATTTTTAGGTATTTAAAACAACTCTTTGTGTGTGTGTGTGTGTGTGTGTGTGTGTGTGTGTGTGTGTGTGTGCGTGCAGTGTTTTCCATGTCGAAGTCGGCCCAGATGCCGCTGTCCAATATCACTGTGCCAAAGCCCTCCATCTCCAGAGTTCCCAGCAGCATGGAGGGCATCAACCATGAGCTGGAGAAAGTCTTCATCAAGGACAACGGAGAGAAGGAGGAGCTCAAGGTGAGACACCCATCCTGTCCAATCAGCATCGAGTATCCACCCTGCTTTGTCTCAGACCTCATTCTGCTCCTCTGTAGTCCTTGGAGGTCCCTGACGGGCGCCGGGCACCGTTCCCCCCCCAGCAGCGCAGCAGCAGCTCCCGCGGCGTGGACACCCAGACTCCGTCAGCCCCCGGGAGGTCCAGCAGCTGCTCCAGCCTGTCTCCATGTCCCTCACCGGCCTGTCCTCCAGGATCTCATGACGGGAGTCCCTACTCCACAGAGGACCTGCTGTACGACCGAGACAAAGGTAACAGGAGCTGACTTGTTGTAACTTTAACGGATTCTTGGGTCATTCTGTTAGTTGTTTGTCTACAATAAAGATCATACCTTCTGGTGACATCACTCAAAGTGGGCGGAGTCTCTAGAAACAGGAAGTAGCTCTCTGACTGGAGCAACCTTTTTGCCCAGAAAAGTCTTTTTTTTTTTCTTTTACCTTTATTTGTTTTTTCTGATTGTTAAAGCGGCTCTCTGGATTATTTTTCTCTGTATCAAAGTTTTCTAAATGATATTTCAGGTCTAAACTATGATCTATGGGTAGAGTTCCACAACATCTGTCATTCTGAGGAAGACCCTCCTTCCTCCTTTGAATTCTTTCTGACCGGTGAGCTTTTTCAGCCAATAAAATTCAAATGTCTGCATTGTCGACTTTCAGTCAACGTGCACGCGCTTCCAGCAAACCTGTAGCAGTAGGGGGCGCTCTTCTACAGGACGCTCTGTGTCTCTCTGTACAATCTCAGCCGTCATGGAGGAGTCAGAGCTCATTTCTACTAAATAGTTATCCATTCCCTCACCACTGAGGGATTTATTTTTATTTTTAAAACAAGGCTTGCCATTCTGCGCGTGCACGTTGTCAGAATGCCGACAATGCAGAAATTTGAATTTTCTTGGCTGAAAAAGTTCTCCGGCCAGAGAAAATTCAAAGGGGTCTATAGGAGGAACCCCGAATATCTCAATTAACAAAAATATATGAACCCCTTATTTCTCTTTCTCTCATGATGAATGTTAATATTATAACCGGTGTTCGGTGGCATGCACAGGACTGCGCCTCGTCACGCCCCCTCACCTGCCGCTCTGAGCGCGGTGAGCTGAGGATCGGACAGAAAACACCTGTCGGACCGTCAGAGGTGCATAGAAGTCTGTTCCATCCTGGTCCCCACCAATGACCAGCACAAATCTACACCATTGCTTAGTATAGACCCAGATTCCAACCTAACTTTGACAATAGATCAACGCAGACAATTTCTTTGTTGCGCGATAAGAGTCTGGCGATAACGCAGCCGTTAACGCCGATAACGGCCCACCACTAGTTAGAACGTTGTTAAGAGGCATGAAAAAAACGTTTTAAGCTACATTGTTTAATAAATTACCGAGTGCACCTTTAACACAAGCTATTATACACACATATATTATATTTCAAAGAATTAAAGTTCTGTGAGGAGGAGAAATGAGACTTCATGTTTGTTTTGGTGAATGTATGGTGAGAACTCTGAGGTCCTCCAGCTGGAGAGGAGTTTGTGCAGACTCTGAAGATGTAAACATTGTGACCACCAGGACCAGAACTTGACTTCTGGTTCATTACAAGAATGAATGATCCAATCAAGTCGTTCCATCCAATCAGGAACAGATGTGTCCGACATCACTTTGTGTCCTTGAGTAAGACGCCTTGTCTGCTGGTGGTGGTCAGAGGTCCTGGTGACACCTAGTGTATAGCAGCTCCACAGTGGAGCTTACCGCCATCAGCGTGTGAATAAATGATTGTACTGTCAAGTTTTGAGAGTCCTTGACTTTGTAAGGTAACGTAATCATAAATACCTACAAAATATTTTAGATAACTGTAAAAAACTATTTTAGATATACACAGTTCATTCTAGATCATATCATTGTGAATATCTGGATGTAAAACCCCAAAAGCACATGGTTGGAAAAAGTTTGAGAGCTCTACAACGTTTCCTGGTGATAGGAGGAAAGGCCCTCTGGAAATTTAAACTGCTGCAGCTTTTTGTTTGTTTGACTCAGAGAAATGAAATCATGCATATCTGTTATAAATACATAGTGAAGCCAATAAATGTTAAAATTTTCATTTAAACAGCCTAAAGATTTATAGATATCGTGGAATCAATGATCTAGTGATGAAGTATATTAGATCACAGCTGTAGATCAAGTGAACCAAGATCTTATTGTTCTTGATTGGTGGTAAAATGTTTAATTGTGCTTATACTGAAATAAAAACCATCCCTAGAATCTTTCTGAATGCCACATCTGTGTTTCTGTATCCCATCAGCCTTTGCTGTTTGTTTGTTTTCAGACAGTGAAAGCAGCTCCCCGCTCCCTAAGTTTGCCTCCTCACCCAAACCCAACAACAGCTACATGTTCAAGCGCGAGCCGCCGGAGGGATGTGAGAAGATCAAAGCCTTTGAGGAGATGAGGTAAAGCCTGTTAGATGGTTTCAGCATCAGGACCATTGATCCATCCAATGTCTGACCAGTTCTGTGTTGCTCAGGATTTTTGTGCGAGTTTTCTACATTTGACCACTTGTTAGGATGCACAACCATAGCAACTAGAGACGTTTACAAGAGGGAGGAGCGAACTGATATCTAAAACTCAAACAAAACCCAAACTGTGACCCAACATGCACTGCACTTGTGAGTCGGACATCAGCTGACAAAGACTAATTGAACTGTTCGTTCAGTTCAACAAGTCTTTAGTCAGGTTTCATCATATCTGCTGCAACACAGACCACTACAGGAGGTCCTTCCTGTCCATCACAGTCCACTAGAAGGTCCTTTCTGTCCATCACAGACCACTAGAAGGTCCTTCCTGTCCATCACAGACCACTAGAAGATCCTTCTGTCCATCACAGACCACTAGAAGATCCTTCCTGTCCATCACAGACCACTAGAAGATCCTTCCTGTCCATCACAGACCACTAGAAGGTCCTTCCTGTCCATCACAGAACACTAGAAGATCCTCCCTGTCCATCACAGACCACTAGAAGGTCCTTCCTGTCCATCACAGACCACTAGAAGGTCCTTCCTGTCCATCACAGACCACTAGAAGATCCTTCTGTCCATCATAGACCACTAGAAGATCCTTCCTGTCCATCACAGACCACTAGAAGATCCTTCTGTCCATCACAGACCACTAGAAGATCCTTCTGTCCATCACAGACCACTAGAAGATCCTCCCTGTCCATCACAGACCACTAGAAGATCCTTCCTGTCCATCACAGACCACTAGAAGAGGTCCTTCCTGTCCATCACAGACCACTAGAAGGTCCTTCCTGTCCATCACAGACCACTAGAAGGTCCTTCCTGTCCATCACAGACCACTAGAAGATCCTTCCTGTCCATCACAGACCACTAGAAGATCCTCCCTGTCCATCACAGACCACTAGAAGATCCTTCCTGTCCATCACAGACCACTAGAAGATCCTCCCTGTCCATCACAGACCACTACAAGATCCTTCCTGTCCATCACAGACCACTAGAAGATCCTTCCTGTCCATCACAGGCCACTGGCTTTTGTCTCACACAGTTCTTCACGTCTCCATCTCATAGAGTTGATCAGGTTGTTGATTGTGTCCTGTGGATTGTTGGTCCACTCCTCTTCAATATCTGTGTGAAGTTGCTGAATGTTTGCAGAAAGTGGAACAAGTTGTCATCTATGCCGATCCAGACCATCTCTAACATGCTCAATGTCCGGCGAGTCTGCTGGTCAGGCAGGAACTGGGATGTTTTCAGCTTCCAGGAGTTGTGTCCAGATCCTTTCAATATAAGGCCGTGCATTCTCATGCTGCAACATGAGGTGATGGTCATGGACAATGGACCTCAGGATCTGGTCAAGGTATCTCTGTTCATTCAAAATACCATCAATAAAATGCACCTGTGGTCCTTGTCCATAACATAACCTGCCCATACCATAACCCCACCACCATCATGGGCCAAGATGAGCGTCCCTGAGACGTTTCTGACCGTTTGTGCAGAAATTCTTTGCTTATGCAAACTGGTTGTAGCTGCAGCTGTCCAGGTGGCTGGTCTCAGACCATCATGGAGGTGAACATGCTGGATGTGGAGGTCCTGGACTGGTCTGGTACATGGTTGTGAGGCCGGTTGGATGTACATGGTGGAGAAATGAAGCAGCTCCAGCAGCTCTGGTAGACATTCCTGCAGTCAGCAGGCCGACTGAACGCTCCCTCAGAAGCTGCTCCCTCTGTGTGATCAAACTGCACATTTCAGAGTGTCCTGTTATTGTGGGCAGTCTAAGGCACACCTCTGCAATACTCATGCTGTCTAATCAGCACCTTGATATGCCACCTGTGAGGTGGGATGGATTATGGGTAAAGGAGAAGTGCTCACTAACACAGATTTAGTAATGGGTCTTTAGTGTGTGTAGAAAATGTTTCAGATCTTTAACTTCAGCCCTGTTATGTTTTGGTTCCTTCTGGGATGAATCGAGTATTTCTGATTTATTTGATTTGATGTCTCTCTGCAGCTCCAGGCAGTCGGCGTCTGCGTCCGTCCCCCTCTTCTCCTGCCCCGACAAAAACAAGGTCAACTTCATCCCAACGGGCTCGGCGTTCTGCCCCGTCAAGCTCCCCGGGTCCCTGCACCTCGCCCCGGCCTCGGAACCAGAGGAGGACGAGGAGGAGGCCGGGGCCAGCTCCGGCTACAGCGTCCCCGCTCAGGTCTCCACTAGCACCAGCACAGACGACCCCCCAGAGGAGCCCAGCTCGCCCTCAGAGACTGCAGAGCCCCAGACAGAGAGCCCAGCCATCAGCTAGACCTGAGCAGAGCTGGCCTCTGGTCTCGGGGACCACCACACCTGACTGTCCCACGAATGGGGGGGCGGCTCCGTCTCTCTGTGCTGACCCCCTCCACCCTCCCCTCCTCTTATCACTGCATGACACGATCCCTCCATCCCCACAACACAGACTCGCCCCGATGGTCTGCCCCGCGTCCCGTCTGAGGCGTGACGGTCGGGAGACGGGGGAGGGGCATGCATTTTAAACTGGTAGTATATTTCTGATTAAATTATACGTTGTGTTCGGTTTCAACATTCACAGTATAAATAAGCTCTAAACACACACACACACACACACACACACACACACACGTGCACACACACATCTGTATAGCTCCATGAGGAGAGAAGATGGCCGACAGAAGAATCCAAACAACAGGAGAAACAGCTGCACTTTTCAGGATTATGTTCACTATCAGGTCAAAGGTGAAACTCCGTCTCAAAGGAAGACGACATCATTTAGGCTAAAACAACAAACCAACAGGCGTTGTGCTTCTGGATCCGAGCCGGCTTCAGGTGTTTAACAATCAGAGTCTTTACTCAGGAAATCTGGAATGTGTGTCCATAAAAGTCTCTTACTACGGATTCATTCCCATTCCCAGACAAGCCAGTTTTCTGTTCCAGAGTCCAGAGAGCTCAGAGGTGGGATCAGAGACCGGCCTGTGGTCCGGCTGCTGGAGTTCTGATCGGACCACACACACACTGTGACTGATTTCTGAGGTGTGTGTGTGTGTGTGTGTTTCTGACAGTATGTCGTTCAGGCTCAGACTGATGTGATCTGGTTCTCCTGAGCCTGCTGATGGTGGACCAGAACTGGACGGGTCTTCAGAACCTTCACGTTAAAGGAGGACCAAATGGTGCAGACTGGAGGTGGAGGTATACAAACGTATTTAGGTTTTTAATTTATTCTCATTTTGGTCAAATCAAGCTACAGTTCCCATCCCTCTGAGGTTCTTTTAACAGAACATCTTAATGTTTATAAACACTATGTGTTTTGTGGGCGGAGCCTAAGTTGTAGCCAAAAGTGACCACTGTTGTATTTGTGTCATCAGTTGTTGATAGTTTTTTAAATCCCCCTCCTGAGTATTTGACTCCCTTATAGTCCAGTGTTTCTCACCCGTCAGGGTCCAGGACCAAACCCCCTTAATAACGTGTTGTGACCCCACTTAAAAGTCTCACATGTATTTAAAGAAAGGATGGAGCTGCTGGAACCCGAGCACACCCAAAAAACAAGTTTAAGGATCTATCATCTCAACCACCAGATGGTGGCGCTAGAGAGGAAATATTTCTTTTACCTTCAATCAAAAACCAAATTTAAATCTAAACTCTTCACTTCAATAAATTCAAACTTTTTAACAGAATCAACTGTTTTCAGACACAAACATGAAACAAAAATCCAACTGACACGTAGATTCAGAAAGATTCAATACATAGTCCTAGATGAGATAGAAGCTACTAGCTATAGGTCTACGTCATGGTATAACTGGTCCGTTCTAATGGAACCCTGGTCCGTTCTAATGGAACCCTGGTCCGTTCTAATGGAACCCTGGTCCATTCTAATGGAACCCTGGTCCGTTCTAATGGAACCCTGGTCCGTTCTAATGGAACCCTGGTCCATTCTAATGGAACCCTGGTCCATTCTAATGGCACTCTGTCCGTTCTAATGGAACCCTGGTCCGTTCTAATGGAACTCTGTCCGTTCTAATGGAACCCTGGTCCGTTCTAATGGAACTCTGGTCCGTTCTAATGGATCCCTGTCCGTTCTAATGGAACTCTGGTCCGTTCTAATGGAACCCTGGTCCGTTCTAATGGAACTCTGGTCCGTTCTAATGGATCCCTGTCCGTTCTAATGGAACTCTGTCTGTTCTAATGGAACCCTGGTCCGTTCAATGGAACCCTGGTCCGTTCTAATGGAACTCTGTCTGTTCTAATGGAACCCTGGTCCATTCTAATGGAACCCTGGTCCGTTCTAATGGAATCCTGGTCCGTTCTAATGGAACCCTGGTCCGTTCTAATGGAACCCTGGTCCGTTCTAATGGAACCCTGGTCCGTTCTAATGGAACTCTGGTCCGTTCTAATGGAACCCTGGTCCGTTCTAATGGAACCCTGGTCCGTTCTAATGGAACTCTGGTCCGTTCTAATGGATCCCTGGTCCGTTCTAATGGAACTCTGTCTGTTCTAATGGAACCCTGGTCCGTTCTAATGGAACCCTGGTCCGTTCTAATGGAACCCTGGTCCGTTCTAATGGAACTCTGTCCATTCTAATGGAACCCTGGTCCGTTCTAATGGAACTCTGGTCCGTTCTAATGGATCCCTGTCCGTTCT
>SSNR01000268.1:673332-691362 GCA_006937965.1 Callopanchax toddi | reverse complement strand
GCCCCCCCCCCCCCCCCTCTTTGCTAGGGATTTCATTGTCCTGCCCCCTCCCCTTTATGAAATCAGGCCCCCTGAATGCTACACTGATCAGAGAAGAATAATCAACTGCCCTTTTGTTTTCGCAGCATTTCAACAGAAGAAAATAAACTTATGTTAATGAATCCTTATCGTGTGCGGTTCAGACGCCGGGTGATGTGATTCGCCCCCCCCACCCCCCCCACCCCCACCCTGCAGTAAGCACAGACCTGGAGCCAGCTGACTCACTTCCAGCACATTCTAATGCTCAAGTAGTCCCACAGACGTGGTTCTCACCTTCAGCTGGTGGCTGGAAACACGTCGGACCTGGAGGGGGAACGATTCCTCTCTGTGAACGACTGGAGGGGCCATCTCAGGTCTGTTACTTTCTGTTTGTACATGTAATCATCATGAGCCAGTCAAGGATACGGAGGATGGATGGATGGGTAGATATTTAGAATCTGGCTCCCCGTCCCTTTAAACCAAACAGAATGACTCCACCACGTATCATTCCATCATCTTGACCAGGCTGTGAGCTGTAAAATGTTCTGCAATTCAGGACCAAATTTCCCGCGCTGTCCTACAGATGTGACAACTGATGCTGCCTGCACGCTCTGGAAAGCCTCAAAAATAAGAAGAAATGTATATGCGGTAGGTGGCAGTATTGCACCGTTGTGTTGCGTGTTAATGGCTGACATGCTTCATCTGGTCGGGCCTGTTGTTTTTCTCATAATACTGGCGGTATTTGGGCAGCGTTCATGACGCTGACAACCTCTCTGATGGATTACAGGGTTTCACAGAGCTAAAGGTGCTGTTGTAGACGAGCGCACAGCGATCTGTGAGTGTTACTGGGTGTCGGGACTCGGCCCTCAGTCCGTTCACAGAGTGCCAAACCCACGCTGCTCTGCTGTTAGCGAACGTAGCCTTTGGGTAGAAGAACCGTTGACAACACCCATCTAACTACAGCTTTCACTCGGCGTTCAGTTGATATCTTATATGGATAGTTTGAACGTTGGACAGCTAGCTGCTGTTAGCTGCTCCTGGCGTGGGCCAAAGCACCGGGGGAAACCCTGAACGCTTCACAGACCCACAGCACAAAGCTGCGCCGGACCAGGAGCACCGTACGAAGCTCCGCGGACACGCTCGCAGCATTACCCGACAACGAGGTGTTGCATCTCCGCCGGACTTTGTTCTCTGGATCCGGCGGAGATGCAACACCTCGTTCTCGGATCTAACAGCCCAGTGGAATAGTCCAATATAACCAGGTCAATCACAGGGGAGGTGTGGGAGCTGACTCTGATGGAATGGCCGGGTCTGATTGGTTGAATGGGCGGGGCTGAACCTGGTGCAGCTCCGCCTTTCTGGTTCTGCAGCGAGCAGCCTCTCCATTATTTCACCATATTTCCTTTTGTATTAATAAAATGTATTTTTATATATGGAATCATGTTGAACCCTTATGAGATGAACTAGTGAGAAGTTTGTTCAAGGCTCCGTTCAAGGCTGCAGTTATTCACAGCGCCGGGCGTGTCGCTGGTGAGGTTCGTTTCTTAGAGCTGCCCCTTCATCCTTTAATGCAGAAAGTTAACAAAGCTCTGGATCCGTACCGCAGCCGCATCGGCGTGAATGCTCTGATAGGACTCAATGTTTTATGGGGAAGCCGTACGGAGACCAGACCGCATCCGTTCTGCAGGCGGTGTGAATTATCCTTTACTCCTCTCACCCTGGCCACTCCTCCACAGGTGTTCCTGGTTTTGAGTTAATCAACTCACCTGCTCCTCGTTCCCTGATCACCTTCACTGTCAGATCCTACTGTTTACCACTCACATTGTTGTTGACATTCGTGTTTCAGTCCTGTTACTTATTATCTTCTTGTTTCATTTATTTATTAAATAATGGAGCAGAAATAAGAATACGAATAGTTTAGTGGTTTTTAACGTCAAACTTTACACAGATGTAAAAGACTGAGCTCATGAACCTGAGCCCCAGCACCACAGCTAATCTTGTGTGAACAGATTCAGAGTATTAACCCCCCCGCGGAGGTCTGGGCTGTGTGTGAGGGCTGCTGCAGGTTGGAGATCTAAATTACTCTTCTGAGGGGTGTGTTGAGCACAGGAGCAGGGTGACGACCCCATAAGAGAGGCCTGATTCAAATGAAGCTGCTACACAATGTGAGATTACACTCTGAGGTGTGTCAGACATGCTCTGCACATACAGAGCTGACCCCCCTACACACACACACACACACACACACACACACACACACACACACACACACACACACACACACACACACACACACACACACACGCGCACACGCACAAGATAAAGATGAGAAAATGCTGGTAAATTACAGCACACCTCGTGCTATCGCCGCTCTGCAGAGCTGCAGGTGAGAGATAGAACTGTACTAAAAACCCTGGGCGAAGAGGAACGACCCTTCAGAACATTATACACCGGCAGCGAGCGGAGCATCAGTATCTGTCCTCCGGACCGCGCTCAGATTAAATGGCTGTTTTCCCTCAATGTCAGCCCAGTGAGACGCCAGGGAAACAAAATCAGCCTCAGCGAGGTTAGCTTTATGTTATTAAAGAAAAATAAAGCTCAAGTAGAGGAGAGGGAGGTGTCGTCTACCCCCCTCACCCTCACCCTGTGTTTCTTGTTTTTATTATCAGGTGAATTCCTCACCCTGCATGGATCACATTCATTAGTCACATCTCAATCATACATATCAAATATGAATGAATTTTATAAAACATCCCTAAATGGACGTGCTTTGGTCCTGATGAAACTATTTTGTGATCTAAAAAGCACACAGATTGATTTTCGGTTTATTTCATAAAAACTGGTTTAATGATTTCAGCCTGTTAGATGTGAAAAATTAGCAGCAACATTTATTTATTCCTATTAGAGATGTACCAATACCACTTTTTTCAAAACCGATCCGATACTTAAATCTGAGTACTCACCAATACCGAGTACCGATACTGATACTTCCAAAAAAATGCAACAAATTGGAATACAGGTTTTATTTTTTCTTCTCTGCTTTTTACAACAAATAACTGAGTTAAATTTAAAAAAATATATATATATATATTAAAAAATGATCACAAAACTAAAATATAAGGTGAAAAAGAACCATTTTCTGTGATTTCACAGTGAAATTATTGCAGTTTTCCACATTTTAACCAAATAAAATGAACTATTTGGCACCATCTCCAGCTCTCAACCCACACTGTTCCTCTTTAGCTCAAAAGCTCCCCCTAGTGTTCAATATAGGAAACTACAACAGAAATCACAAGTCACAGACAGTGAAACCACTGGTATCGGTTCCTGGTATCGGGTAACTTTAACCGATATCGATACTGGTATCGGGCCGATACCGGTATCATCGGTGCATCCCTAAATCCTATATAATTCTGTCATTAAATACTCACGTTAAAAGCCTTTTGACACCTTTTATGTGATCAGAAAAATAAAACAAAATTAAATCCTTTTTAAAGACTGCCCCTCCATTTACCATATATGGTCAAAGTGACATCATCAGGAAGAAAATCCTTTAGAGCTCAAAGCCAGGCCTTTAATGAAATGGAGAAATGAGAGATGTGGGTCTGATCGTTTTCATTTAGGGAGGATGAAAAACTGAAAACATTTTTGTGATTCTAGTTATTTAAAACTGTAGTTTTTTATTTGAATGAGAACCCAAAATAAATACAGTGTGGTGAGAAAATCTGATGATTATGCTTTGTGTATTAATATTCAAGAAAGTCACTGATGAAACCAAAGAACTGGTGGTTTTGTGGCAGGAGGTGTGAAAAGCTGTTTCTACAGTGGGACCAGTGGAAACTGAATCTGTCTACAGTCCCTAGAACTCAGATCAGCCACATATGTTCATTGGTGCTGATGAAATGGCACTATAATCACTGAGGGCTGCACCTGGATCAGCGCTTAGAAGACACCGTCAGCGTCTCACTAATTTAGTGACGACTCGGAGGAATTGTGTATTTTATGGCAGCTGAAATGAGCACCGTGGTGAGAGAGGAGCAGACAGGAACAAACCACTCATAAACAAGCCTTCAGTGACAGATCAGCCGATTCATGGAAATGTAGGAACACCATTACCTCCACTTGTAAAACCAGCGGTGACCTTTAAATATGTGCCGAGCTGAGGGAGTGGGCTCTGCCTCTGCCGGGTGATTATGGATTCCTCTGCATGTTTTATATGAGCTGCTTTATCTGCAGAGAGGGAGAAGTTCTGCACTTCAGGAGGCATTTTCAAGTACCTGTTAGTTTTACCAGCATACCTTCTGAATGGGGGGGTCTACGTCCACACTCAGATCCTTTAACCTTATCAGTGGATTCATACAGAACATGAAGCCTGGGTCAACACAGAGAGGAGTTCTGATCAAACCAGGAGAAAGGGTCAGGTCCACTCACTGTGGTGGAGCAGAAACAGAAGATCAGAGACCGAAGAACCCGGAGGTTCAACCAGGACCTGACGGGAGTTTATATCAATGGTTAAAGGAGGAGACGAATCAGTGAGGACGACAAAACACCATCCATCCATCCATCATCATCAATCCATCTATCATCATCCATTCATCTATCATCCATCTATCATCCATCAATCCATCCATCATCATCCATTCATCTATCATCATCCACCATCATCATCCATCCATCCATCATCATCCATCAATCCATTCATCCATCCATCCATCATCATCCATCATCCACCATCATCCATCAATCCATCATCCATCCATCCATTCATCCATCCATCATCATCCATCAATCCATCATCATCCATTCATCTATCATCCATCAATCCATCCATCATCATCCATTCATCTATCATCCATCATCTATCATCATCATCCATCAATCCATCATCATCCATCATCCATCAATCCATTCATCCATCCATCCATCATCATCCATCATCCACCATCATCATCCATCATCCATCCATCATCCATCCATCCATCATCATCCATCCATCATCCATCCATCCATCCATCCATCCATCCATCCATCCATCCATCCATCCATCCATCCATCCATCCCTCATCCATCCATCCATCTTCTCATCCATTCATCTATCATCCATCTATCATCCATCAATCCATCCATCATCATCCATTCATCCATCATCATCCATCATCCACCATCATCATCCATCCATCCATCATCCATCTATCATCCATCCATCATCATCCATCCATCTATCATCCATCCATCATCCATCCATCCATCATCCATCATCCATCCATCCATCCATCCATCATCCATCCATCCATCCATCCACATCCATCATCATCCATCCATTCATCCATCCATCATCATCCATCCATTCCATCCATCCATCATCATCCATCCATCCATCCATCCATCATCCATCTATCATCCATCCATCTATCATACATCCATCATCCATCCATCCATCAATCATCCATCCATCATCCATCCATCCATCCATCCATCATCCATCCATCATCCATCCATCATCCATCCATCCATCATCCATCCATCTATCATCATCCATTCATCTATCATCCATCTATCATCCATCAATCCATCCATCATCATCCATTCATCTATCATCATCCACCATCATCATCCATCCATCCATCATCATCCATCCATTCATCCATCCATCATCATCCATCCATTCATCCATCCATCATCATCCATCCATCATCCATCCATCATCCAACCATCCATCCATCCATCCATCATCATCCATCTATCATCCATCCATCCATCATCATCCATCAATCCATCAATCCATCATCATCCATTCATCTATCATCCATCTATCATCCATCAATCCATCCATCATCATCCATTCATCTATCATCCATCATCTATCATCATCCATCATCCACCATCATCATCCATCATCATCATCATCATCATCCATCAATCCATTCATCCATCCATCCATCATCATCCATCATCCACCGTCATCCATCAATCCATCATCCATCCATCCATCCATCCATCCATCCATCCATCATCATCCATCAATCCATTCATCAATACATCCATCCATCCATCATCATCAATCCATCTATCATCATCCATTCATCTATCATCCATCTATCATCCATCAATCCATCCATCATCATCCATTCATCTATCATCCATCATCCATCATCAATCATCATCCATCATCCATCAATCCATCATCATCCATCATCCATCAATCCATTCATCCATCCATCCATCATCATCCATCATCCACCGTCATCCATCAATCCATCATCCATCATCCATCAATCCATTCATCCATCCATCCATCATCATCCATCATCCACCATCATCCATCAATCCATCATCCATCCATCCATCCATCATCATCCATCAATCCATCATCATCCATTCATCTATCATCCATCTATCATCCATCAATCCATCCATCATCATCCATTCATCTATCATCCATCATCTATCATCATCCATCATCCACCATCATCATCCATCATCATCATCATCATCATCCATCAATCCATTCATCCATCCATCCATCATCATCCATCATCCACCGTCATCCATCAATCCATCATCCATCCATCCATCCATCCATCCATCCATCCATCATCATCCATCAATCCATTCATCAATACATCCATCCATCCATCATCATCAATCCATCTATCATCATCCATTCATCTATCATCCATCTATCATCCATCAATCCATCCATCATCATCCATTCATCTATCATCATCCATCATCCACCATCATCATCCATCAATCCATCCATCCATTCATCCATCCATAATCATCCATCAATCCATCATCATCCACCCATCAATCATCATCCATCATCCATCAATCCATTCATCCATCCATCCATCATCATCCATCATCCACCGTCATCCATCAATCCATCATCCATCCATCCATCCATCCATCCATCCATCCATCCATCCATCCATCCATCCATCCATCCATCCATCATCATCCATCAATCCATTCATCAATCCATCATCATCCATCCATTCATCCATCCATCATCATCCATCCATTCATCCATCCATCATCATCCATCCATCCATCTATCCATCATCCATCCATCATCCATTCATCTATCATCCATCTATCATCCATCAATCCATCCATCATCATCCATTCATCTATC
This sequence comes from Callopanchax toddi, assembly GCA_006937965.1. Taxonomy (NCBI): domain Eukaryota; kingdom Metazoa; phylum Chordata; class Actinopteri; order Cyprinodontiformes; family Nothobranchiidae; genus Callopanchax; species Callopanchax toddi. The sequence continues at coordinate 684,203 of SSNR01000268.1, read as the reverse complement.
ATCCATCATCCATCATCAATCATCATCCATCATCCATCATCATCATCCATCCATCAATCATCATCCATCTATCATCATCCATCATCCATCTATCATCCATCTCTCATCATCATCCATCAATCCATCATCCATCTATCATCCATCCATCCATCCATCCATCATCATCCATCCATTCATCCATCCATCCATCCATCCATCCATCCATTCATCATCCATCCATCAATCATCCATCCATCCATCAATCATCCATCCATCATCCATCCATCCATCTATCATCATCCATCCATCATCTATCCATCCATCATCCATCTATCATCCATCTGTCTTCATCCATCATCCATCTATCATCATCCATCCATCAATCATCATCCATCTATCATCATCCATCCTCCATCATCCATCCATCCATCTATCATCATCCGTCTATCATCATCCATCCATCATCCATCTATCATCATCCATCCATCCATCTATAATCATCCATCATCCATCATCATCCATCTATCATCCATCCATCCATCCATCATCCATCAATCCATCATCATCCATCCATCTATCATCCATCCATCTATCATCCATCCATCCATCATCCATCCATCAATCATCCATCATCCATCCATCATCCATCCATCCATCATCCATCTATCATCCATCCATCATCCATCCATCTATCATCCATCCATCAATCCATCCATCCATCATCCATCCATCCATCCATCCATCCATCATCATCCATTCATCTATCATCCATCATCCATCATCAATCATCATCCATCATCCATCAATCCATCATCATCCATCATCCATCAATCCATTCATCCATCCATCCATCATCATCCATCATCCACCGTCATCCATCAATCCATCATCCATCCATCCATCCATCCATCCATCCATCCATCCATCCATCCATCCATCCATCCATCCATCCATCCATCATCATCCATCTCATTCATCCATCCATCATCATCCATCCATCCATCATCATCCATCAATCCATTCATCAATCCATCATCATCCATCCATTCATCCATCCATCATCCATCCATCCATCCATCCATCATCCATCTATCATCCATCCATCATCCATCCATCCATCAATCATCCATCCATCATCCATCCATCCATCCATCCTCATCCATCCATCCATCAATCATCCATCCATCATCCATCCATCCATCATCATCCATCATCCACCATCATCATCCATCAATCCATCATCATCCACCATCCATCAATCCATCATCCATCCATCCATCCATCTATCATCCATCCATCATCCATCCATCTATCATCCATCCATCAATCCATCCATCCATCATCCATCCATCCATCCATCCATCCATCCATCCATCCATCCATCCATTCATCATCCATCATCATCATCCATCCATTCATCCATCCATCATCATCCATCCATTCATCCATCCATCATCATCCATCTATCATCCATCCATCCATCATCATCCATCAATCCATCATCCATCCATCATCCATCATCCATCAATCCATCATCATCCATCATCCATCAATCCATCATCCATCCATCCATCATCCATCCATCATCATCCATCATCCACCATCATCCATCAATCCATCCATCCATCCATCCATCTATCATCATCCATCAATCCATCATCATCCATCTATCATCATCCATCCATCATCCATCTATCATCATCTATCCATCATCCATCTATCATCATCCATCCATCATCCATCTATCATCATCCATCCATCCATCTATAATCCATCCATCCATCCATCATCAATCTATCCATCATCCATCCATCCATCTATCATCATCCGTCTATCATCATCCATCCATCATCCATCTATCATCCATCCATCATCCATCTATCATCATCCATCTATCATCATCCATCCATCAATCATCATCCATCCATCCATCTATCATCCATCCATCCATCCATCCATCCATCATCCATCTATCATCCATCCATCCATTCATCATCCATCCATCAATCAATCAATCCATTCATCAATACATCCATCCATCCATCATCATCAATCCATCTATCATCATCCATTCATCTATCATCCATCAATCCATCCATCATCATCCATTCATCTATCATCCATCATCAATCATCATCCATCATCCATCAATCCATCATCATCCATCATCCATCAATCCATTCATCCATCCATCCATCATCATCCATCATCCACCGTCATCCATCAATCCATCATCCATCCATCCATCCATCCATCCATCCATCCATCCATCCATCCATCCATCCATCCATCCATCCATCATCCATCCATCATCCATCCCTCCCTCATCATCCATCATCATCCATCCATCCATCTATCATCCATCCATCCATCAATCCATCATCATCCATCCATCTATCATCCATCCATCTATCATCCATCCATCCATCATCCATCCATCAATCATCCATCCATCCATCCATCCACCATCCATCATCCATCCATCTATCATCATCCATCCATCAATCATCATCCATCTATCATCATCCATCATCCATCTATCATCCATCCTCCATCAATCATCCATCCATCATCCATCCATCCATCCATCCACCTTCCATCCATCCATCCATCTATCATCCATCCATCCATCCATCTTTCATCCATCCATCATCCATCTATCATCATCCATCTATCATCATCCATCCATCAATCATCATCCATCCATCCATCTATCATCATCCGTCTATCATCATCCATCCATCATCCATCTATCATCATCCATCCATCCATCTATAATCCATCCATCCATCATCAATCTATCCATCATCCATCCATCCATGTATCATCCATCCATCCATCTATCATCATCCATCATCCATCAATCATCATCCATCCATCCATCCATCTATAATCCATCCATCCATCATCAATCTATCTATCATCATCCATCCATCAATCATCATCCATCCATCCATCTATCATCCATCCATCTATCATCCATCCATCCATTCATCATCCATCCATCCAGCCATCCATTCATCAATCCATCATCATCCATCCATTCATCCATCCATCATCATCCATCCATTCATCCATCCATCATCATCCATCCATCCATCCATCCATCCATCCATCTATCATCCATCCATCATCCATCCATCCATCAATCATCCATCCATCATCCATCCATCCATCTCTCCATCATCCATCCATCCATCCATCCATCCATCCATCCATCCATCCATCCATCCATCCATCCATCCATCATCATCCATCAATCCATCATCATCCATTCATCTATCATCCATCTATCATCCATCAATCCATCCATCATCATCCATTCATCTATCATCATCATCCATCAATCCATCATCATCCATCATCCATCAATCCATTCATCCATCCATCCATCATCATCCATCATCCACCATCATCATCCATCAATCCATCATCATCCATCATCCATCAATCCATTCATCCATCCATCCATCCATCATCATCCATCATCCACCATCATCCATCAATCCATCCATCCATTCATCCATCCATAATCATCCATCAATCCATCATCATCCATTCATCTATCATCCATCTATCATCCATCAATCCATCCATCATCATCCATTCATCTATCATCCATCATCTATCATCATCCATCATCCACCATCATCATCCATCATCATCATCATCATCATCCATCAATCCATTCATCCATCCATCCATCATCATCCATCATCCACCGTCATCCATCAATCCATCATCCATCCATCCATCCATCCATCCATCCATCCATCATCATCCATCAATCCATTCATCAATACATCCATCCATCCATCATCATCAATCCATCTATCATCATCCATTCATCTATCATCCATCTATCATCCATCAATCCATCCATCATCATCCATTCATCTATCATCATCCATCATCCACCATCATCATCCATCAATCCATCATCATCCATCAATCCATTCATCCATCCATCCATCATCATCCATCATCCATCATCCATCAATCCATCATCCATCCATCCATTCATCCATCCATCAATCCATCCATCTATCATCCATCCATTCATCAATCCATCATCATCATCCATCCATTCATCAATCCATCATCAATACATCCATCCATCCATCATCATCAATCCATCTATCATCATCCATTCATCTATCATCCATCAATCCATCCATCATCATCCATTCATCTATCATCCATCATCAATCATCATCCATCATCCATCAATCCATCATCATCCATCATCCATCAATCCCTTCATCCATCCATCCATCCATCATCATCCATCATCCCCCGTCATCCATCAATTCATCATCCATCCATCCATCCATCCATCCATCCATCCATCCATCCATCCATCCATCCATCCATTCATCCATCCATCTATCATCCATCCATTCATCCATCCATCATCATCCATCCATTCATCCATCCATCATCATCCATCCATTCATCCATCCATCATCATCCATCCATCCATCCATCCATCCATCCATCCATCCATCCATCCATCATCCATCTGTCATCCATCCATCATCCATCAATTCATCCATCATCATCCATTCATCTATCATCCATCATCCATCATCAATCATCATCCATCATCCATCAATCCATCATCATCCATCATCCATCAATCCATTCATCCATCCATCCATCATCATCCATCATCCACCGTCATCCATCAATCCATCATCCATCATCCATCAATCCATTCATCCATCCATCCATCATCATCCATCATCCACCATCATCCATCAATCCATCATCCATCCATCCATCCATCATCATCCATCAATCCATCATCATCCATTCATCTATCATCCATCTATCATCCATCAATCCATCCATCATCATCCATTCATCTATCATCCATCATCTATCATCATCCATCATCCACCATCATCATCCATCAATCCATCATCATCATCATCCATCAATCCATTCATCCATCCATCCATCCATCATCATCCATCATCCACCGTCATCCATCAATCCATCATCCATCCATCCATCCATCCATCCATCCATCCATCCATCCATCCATCCATCCATCCATCCATCCATCCATCATCCATCATCTATCATCATCATCCATCAATCCATCATCATCCATCATCCATCAATCCATTCATCCATCCATCCATCATCATCCATCATCCACCATCATCATCCATCAATCCATCATCATCCATCCATTCATCCATCCATCATCATCCATCCATTCATCCATCCATCATCATCCATCCATTCATCCATCCATCATCATCCATCTATCATCCATCCATCCATCATCATCCATCAATCCATCAATCCATCATCCATCTATCATCCATCCATCTATCATACATCCATCATCCATCCATCCATCAATCATCCATCCATCATCCATCCATCCATCCATCCATCATCCATCTATCATCCATCCATCATCCATCCATCCATCAATCATCCATCCATCATCCATCCATCCATCTATCCATCATCCATCCATCATCCATCCATCCATCATCCATCTATCATCCATCCATCCATCATCCATCCATCCATCCATCCATCCATCCATCCATCCATCCATCCATCCATCCATCCATCATCATCCATCATCATCCATCAATCCATCATCATCCATCAATCCATCATCATCCATCAATCCATTCATCTATCATCCATCATCTATCATCATCCATCATCCACCATCATCATCCATCAATCCATTCATCCATCCATCATCCATCAATCCATTCATCCATCCATCATCCATCAATCCATCATCCATCCATCCATTCATCCATCCATCATCATCCATCAATCCATCATCATCCATCAATCCAATCATCAATCCATTCATCCATCATCATCATCCATCCATCCATCATCATCCATCAATCCATTCATCAATCCATCATCATCCATCCATCCATCATCATCCATCCATCAATCCATCCATCCATCATCCATCCATCCATCCATCCATCCATCCATCCATCCATCCATCCATTCATCATCCATCCATCTATCATCCATCCATTCATCAATCCATCATCATCATCCATCCATTCATCAATCCATCATCATCATCCATCCATTCATCAATCCATCATCATCCATCCATTCATCAATCCATCCATCATCATCCATCCATCCATCCATCCATCTATCATCATCCATCAATCATCATCCATCCATCATCCATCTATCATCATCCATCCATCATCCATCTATCATCATCATCCATCCATCCATCCATCTATAATCCATCCATCCATCATCAATCTATCCATCATCCATCCATCCATCTATCATCCATCCATCCATCTATCATCATCCATCATCCATCTATCATCCATCCATCCATCAATCATCATCCATCCATCCATCTATCATCCATCTATCATCATCCATCATCCATCTATCATCCATCTATCATCATCCATCATCCATCTATCATCCATCTATCATCCATCATCATCCATCATCCATCTATCATCCATCTATCATCATCCATCATCCATCTATCATCATCCATCCATCAATCATCATCCATCTATCATCATCCATCATCCATCTATCATCCATCTATCATCCATCTATCATCCATCATCATCCATCATCCATCTATCATCCATCTATCATCATCCATCATCCATCTATCATCCATCTATCATCCATCTATCATCCATCATCATCCATCATCCATCTATCATCCATCTATCATCATCCATCATCCATCTATCATCATCCATCCATCAATCATCATCCATCTATCATCATCCATCTATCATCATCCATCCATCAATAATCATCCATCTATCATCCATCCATACATCCATCATCCATCTATCATCCATCCATCCATTCATCATCCATCCATCCATCCATCAATCAATCCATCCATCCATCCATCCATCCATCCATCCATCCATCCATCCATCCATCCATCATCCATCTGTCATCCATCCATCATCCATCAATTCATCATCCAACCATCATCCATCCATCCATCCATCTGTCATCCATTCATCATCCATCCATCTATCATCCATCATCCATCCATCCATCCATCATCATCCATCCATCCATCATCCATCCATCCATCATCATCCATCATCATCCATCCATCCATCTATCATCCATCCATCATCATCCATCCATCATCCATCTATCATCCATCCATCTATCATCCATCCATCCATCATCCATCCATCAATCATCCATCCATCCATCCATCATCCATCCATCCATCCATCCATCCATCAATCATCCATCCATCAATCATCCATCCATCCATCATCCATCTATCATCCATCCATCCATCATCCATCCATCAATCATCATCCATCCATCATCCATCTATCATCATCCATCCATCCATCTATAATCCATCCATCCATCATCAATCTATCCATCATCCATCCATCCATGTATCATCCATCCATCCATCTATCATCATCCATCATCCATCAATCATCATCCATCCATCCATCCATCTATAATCCATCCATCCATCATCAATCTATCCATCATCCATCCATCCATCTATCCATCATCATCCATCCATCTATCATCCATCCATCTATCATCCATCCATCCATCATCCATCCATCAATCGTCCATCCATCCGTCCATCCATCCGTCCATCCATCCGTCCGTCCATCCGTCCGTCCGTCCATCCATCCATCCATCCATCCATCCATCCATCCATCCATCCACCCACCCCTCCCTCCATCCATCCATCCATCCATCCATCCCTCATCCATCTGTCATCCATCCATCATCCATCAATTCATCATCCAACCATCATCCATCCATCCATCCATCTGTCATCCATTCATCATCCATCCATCTATCATCCATCATCCATCCATCCATCCATCCATCAATCATCCATCCATCATCCATCCATCCATCCATCATCATCCATCCATCATCCATCCATCCATCATCCATCTATCATCCATCCATCATCCATCCATTTATCATCCATCCATCCATCCATCCATCCATCCATCCATCCATCCATCCATCCATCCATCCATCCATCCATCTAACCCTGTCCTTCCCCCTTGTGGCCATTCTGTGCCTTCTTTCCTGTGTTTCCATGTTCCTCCTCCTGTTTCCCCACAGGTGATTCTCCTTGTAACCATGCCACCTTGTTGTTAATCCCCTCCCTCTTTAACCACTCCTCCCTGTTGTCAGCTACTCGTCATACCTGTCCTTACTTTGTTCTTAGCCAGTAAAGCCTTTATTTACCCACCTACCTGCTGGTTTTTATCTGCCTCAGTCCTGCTACAAACCTCCAAATCTCCACAAATTCTAATGATTTTTTCTCATGATTTTCAAGGTTATTCACCCTTTAACATCCCATAAAATATATTTTTGCTTCTGTTGGTTTTTTGAGGGCTATAATCAAATGTAGGTTAATAATAATGTAAAAATTGTCATATAAATGTTGTTTACATTTGTTGTCCCATTTAGGCTCAGAGCATTCTTTAATTAGATCTAATGTCTACATTGTTCTCTACCATGTGGTTTACCTACTGGTACAGGGGTTTAGTAATCAAACTCTTAGTTTTGAGCAGGACTGAAGTTGTTTAGGAGATCTGTGCTGAGATACAACTTGACAATCTATTGCTTGTTAAAGGTTTTATATCGGTTCTTTGGACGTGGACATTTTTGTCCTTAAAGACACAAGAAGGTACCTTAAACTGACGCCTGAGGGTTAAATTAGACGAAAACCTGAGCTCATTTAAATGTGAAATGACTTTGGTTCCTCTTGACTTGGATTCATTGAAGTGGATTTGCTTTATGTTGTTTATTTCAGACCCAAACTACATTAAACCGTAATAAAAACATTGTTCGGGTTGATTTTTTAAGATAATTCCCGTCTCTAACAGCTTTGAAAGCATTATGCTTGACCCTGAGCGACCCCGGTCTTTGTTTTTCTGATGTGTGTTTGTGCTGTAAATTGGCCTTTGAGCCGGTATAAAAAGGAGAGATATCTGGTAAGAGGCTTGTCCTTGGCACATCATGTCAAATTTACACCCACATAAAAAGGTAAATACTCTGCAAGGCTGCACAGATACAAGCTGCTGATTGTCCTTCCTATTACAGCTTTATGGAAGGTATAATTCATACAGACTTCATCCACCACTGAGCCTTAACCGAGAATTGTCTCCCCTCCAAAAATTGTCAGCCCATATACAGTAACGGCCACCATACCTCAACCGGTAAAAGAGCTCACAGAGGAGCGGATGAGATGATGGAGGATTATATGCTGCTCACGTTATCTGTTGCTGAAAGTGGAAATTTCCTTCATTTCTAACAATAAATCACAAAAAGGTAGAAAGAAGTGGTTTGTCTGAGGTCTTTGGGTTCATTTGTACCTCCAGTAAAACAAGTTGAATCACATTCTGTTTGTTCCTGATGAACCTTTAGATTACTGAGCAGTGAAGAGGAAGATTGAGCCTTTTGTAGGCTGCAAGTGATGTGGATGTTATTTAATGTTTTCTATTATAATTTATAATTTCAATATTTAGATTTTAATATATTTTGATTTGATTTTAAAGGCACACTATGTAACTTTTTCATATTTTAAATCTTTTCCTTGATCCAGTCTGTGCTAATCTGATAGCCTGGTAAACCGGACTCCATATGTAGATACAGAGGCTGTGTCTGAATTCAGGGGTAGGACGCTTATGAGGACGCATATTGAGACCGATGACGTCACAGCGCCGCGACGAGTGCTGTCCGAATTCGAAGGATACTTATCCATGCGTCCTCAAATGCGTCCTCGCTCCACCCCAATTTCGAGGACGGGTCTGGTGTGTCTTCGCTGGCCAAGGCTATCCCAGGATGCTTTGCATGCCGGCCGTGGGATTCCACTTTTTAAAAAAAAACTTTATTGCATTTACAACACAAGTCCCGTTGGATTCTACTGGTTCAATTTAGCAGCAGTAGCAGAAAAAACCAGAGAGCAGTCCAGTTTTAAATGTCAGTTTCTCAAAAGATGATAAAAAACTTGTGTTTAGGAATTTTTTGCTTCTCTTTATATGAAGTTTAATAATAAAAATCTCCACAAAAGAGGTTGAATGTGTAATGACCGTGGCAAGTCAGACCCAGAACGAGACCCAGACAACAGGATGCAAAATAATAAGAGTCTTTATTATATTAAAGGGGAAAGGGGAGGTGGAACAGAGTTATGAGTCCGGTGAGTAAATCCAGAGGGGAAAACGAGGAGGAGTGGATCTCACCACAGCGGGCAGTGGAAGTCCGTGATCCAGAAAGGGGATGGTCAGAGGCGGTCCGGGTCGGAGATGAGCAGGCAGAATCCAGAGGGAGCAGGCAGAGTCGGTAGTCAGTAACGGGAGGTAGGTCAAAATCCAAAAACATCCAAACGAGGTCCGACAGGGAGCAGGCTAGAGGCAGTAGTAAGGGGACGGAAGACTGTGGTCATTAATCAGGATCCAGGAACAGAACTAGAAGGCTTGAAGGCTGTGAGGGTAAACTGCAACAGACGATCTCGCACTGAGGAGCTGTAGAACTGTGGTTAATATAGTCAGAGGGACAGGTGGAAACAATGACAGGTAATTAGGGCTAGAGAAAGCAGGAGCAGGGCAAACAGGTGAGGGAGGGGCAGAGAGCAGGTGCCGGATCCATGACAGAACCCCCCCCACAAGGGGCGGATACCAGACGCCCCAACAGGAACCAGACAGGGAGGGAGGAGGGGGACCAGGCAGGAGGGCCAACGGTAGCCCGGCCCAACAAGGCCCGGGTCTGGATCAGGCTCTGGGGACTCGGGACCTTGACTGGACTCGGGGACGTCGGGACCTTGACTAGACTCGGGGACGTCGGGACCTTGACTAGACTCGGGGACGTCGGGACCTTGA
>SSNR01000268.1:619578-649448 GCA_006937965.1 Callopanchax toddi | reverse complement strand
GGGGGGGGGGGGGGGGGGGGGGGGGGGGGGGGGGGGGGGGGGGGTGAGTAAGGATATGCAGGACCCCCCCTGCAGCTCTCTGCTCAGCGTGGACCGCTACAGAGCTTTTGTCTGAGCAAATGGAAGACTGGAAGCGTTTCATCTCCAGCATTAACGGGGAATCCTTCGGCTCCGTGAGACGAGAGCGAATGATCTCCTGAACAAATGAGGCGTGATGTTATTTTGTTGGAGGACAGGAAAACATGCCGACGTGCAACCAGAGAACAACGCTGGTTCTAATCCTGCTCAGTGAGAACCTCTGCTCTCATCATGTTTGGGTTTCATGCTAAACATCCAGAAGGCTGGTTGTGTGTTTTGTGGATATTTTAACAATAAAGACAATCAAAATAACGATGGAGTATTTTAGGTTTAGGCCTAGCGTGTCAGAGAGTAAAATCTAATGAATTAAGGTTTTATCCCAAATAAACATCTGATGGCCTGTCAGTAATTATGGCTCATTTTGAATCATTTAAAAATATTTGACCAGTTTGGAACCCATCATGACTGCTTTCTATCCACTCCTCCTTGATCCTCCACCTTCCCACGGTGGAGTCTGAGTATCCTGATGATCTGATAGGACCTACTACGTTGTTCAGGTCACATTGCCCCTGGGAGTGCGGTTTAGAAGACCCATCATGGCAGAGCACCTAACCTGGGAAATAAGGTTGTCCCTGTTGTCCCTCCCTGGAGCCGGGGCTGCTGATGGGGCCAGTGTGGAAGAGATCAGCAGGCAGATCGGGGCAGCGCCTGCGGTGATACAGACCCTGAACCAGACGGTTGTGAAGAAGGAGCTGAGCAAGAAAGACAAGCTCTGGATTTATTGTTTGATCTACTTTCTAACCATCACCTACTGTTGTGAGCTTTGGGTAACGACCAGAAGAATAAACTCAAAAAGGAGTCGAGCCGCTGCTCCTCCACATTGAGAGGAGCCAGCTGAGGTGGTTCGGGCATCTGGTTACGATGCCTCCTGGACGCCTCCCTGGGGAGGTGTTTCAGGCATGCTGGAGAGATTCTATCTCTAGGCTGGCCTGGGGCCCCACCAGATGAACTGGTGGAACTGATGGGGAGAGAACGGTCTGGGCTTTCCTGCTGGGGATGCTGCCCTGAAACCTGGATCTAGATACAGTAAGAGGAAGATGCTGGAGAGGGGAGGGGAGGATCATCTGTCCACTGTGACCCAACCAGACCTAAAACTTCTCACAGCGTTGTAACTAACTCATGATTCCAACTGGTCCCAGCTTTAGGGGAGGAGCAGATAACTGGTGGCTGGTGGTTCAGCTTTCCCTAAGGTTCAGATAGGTCACAGAAAGCTGGACTTTACCTGACTGAACTGGTATTTTGATTTATTTTATGGTTTTTACTCTGACTGCCAACATTAATGCGTTAACACAAATTCCTTGTATATTTATGTTAATGTATTAGGGATGTACCGATACCGGTATCGGTTAAAGTTACCCGATACCAGGAACCGATACCAGTGGCTTCACTGTCTGTGACTTGTGATTTCTGTTGTAGTTTCCTATATTGAACACTAGGGGGAGCTATTGAGCTAAAGAGGAACAGTGTGGGTTGAGAGCTGGAGATGGTGCCAAATAGTTCATTTTATTTGGTTAAAATGTGGAAAACTGCAACAATTTCACTGTGAAATCACAGAAAATGGTTATTTTTCATCTTATATTTTAGTTTTGTGATCATTTTTATTAATATATATATATATATATATTTTAATCTAACTCAGTTATTTGTTGTAAAAAGCAGAGAAGAAAAAATAAAACCTGTATTCCAATTTGTTGCATTTTTTTGTGTGGTAGAAGTATCGGTACTCGGTATCGGCGAGTACTCAGATTTAAGTATCGGTATCGGTTTTGAAAAAAGTGGTATCGGTGCATCCCTAGTATTTAGCTCTTTTTTAAAAAGCGATTTGCAATAAACAAGAAGTTACCACTGAGTCAACAAACTACTCAGAGGGATGAACACCAGTCAGTCACTGAGGTCACAGTGAGGGAAAAGAACACCAGCATAGAGGGAAGTGCACAAAGAGAGGAGAGTAGGGAAGGAGGTGCTAGATTAGAAGATGCTCACTGGTAATTTTCTTAACATGCAGTTAATGCATGGGATGTTTGGATCTAGTTTGCAGAAGAAAAAGCTTTCTCCTCCCTAAACACTTCCCTCTTTTAAAGAGAACTCTCCTTAAAATGTGAAGCGAGTCACCAACGCTGCAGCTGCAATGTCCGAGTGGCGTTGTGACAGGCTGGCTGCTTTGTCGCCATGGAGATTATGGAACCTTGTCATCATCACAAGAGTGCATGAACAGTGGCTACGATACTGCTCAGCCTCAGTATGGATACGTGGATTCAGTGAAGTAATCACAGCTTGGGGGCTGGATGCTGCTGCTGGAGCTCTGCAGGTAATATCTGAGAACTCATGATTGTTGATAGTTTACTCAAGAAAATGTGTGTCAGGAATGGAGAGTGAAAAGAGAGAGAGTGTGTGTAAAGGGGTTAACTGTGTGTGTATGAACACAATACCTGTGTGTGTTGAATCTCAGTATGAATGAGTCAGGAAAGTCAAAGTGTTTGTCCCTTCAGGCGTTTCCTTGTTCCTTTATGAGCCTGCTAGTCTAGACTCAGTGACATTACTGAGGAGTTTAGGCTGAAATCTGGCATATGTTTTGAGCATCTAGTACCTTTTGAAGATGTTTTTGATGTAATTTTCTAAAAGTATTTGTAATTGTTTGTGTTATACATTTGGATAAATGGAGTATATTTCATATGAACATTAGAAACATTAAAGTACATTCAGAACCTGAGATTCATTTGATCGGGGTCAACTGGACAAAACGTGATTACCAACAACTAAAACGTGTATTCATCTGACAGCCCGAGACTTGACACAACCACTGCTCTAGTTTAGGATTTTGACCACTTTTACTTCCTGCAGCTTATAAACCAATCGAACCCTGTGCTTCACTCAGGATTAGTGTGCTGCTGCTGATGATTGTGTTAGTGTGTTGTCAACAACAAAGATGTCCTGTGTGGTGGAGGCTGTATGAGTTGGTAGCTCCTTGTAGCAAAACGGTCACAGGTTCAACTCCTTCCTCTGTGGAGTTCTTGTTCTCCCTGTCTCCCGGTTCTCCACTTCCCTCTTTAAACATGCCTGTTAGGTTAGAGTCTCATCGGTCTCTACTGGGTTTGATGGAGGAGAAGTGATGAGTTAAGAAGGCAGATTCTTCCTGTTAGGGCCTCAGGGAGCTGGTGTCACCAGCAGCAGTCTGAGGGGAGAACCACCAACATCGTTACCATCAGAGCCCGCTAGCTGCTCACAGTTCAACACGTTTTACTAAACGCCCTCACCGTCTAAACGTCCGAGACTTCCTGTTTAGTTTGACTTCCTATTTAGTCCCCACCCTCTTTTCCACCCTCGCTATGCACTTCAGTGAAGGGAATTACCCATAATTCCAAGTGCACTTCATTGAAGACCGTAGGGTGGAAGTGCGAGTATTGAGACATGACGTATCAGGGCTGGAGTTCGGCAGCGGTGTTAGCTCAGAGCTCATCCTGAGGCTGTAGTCGTGATCCACAATGCTCGCTCCGAGGGGTGAGTTGAGTTTAAGCATCGTACTTCATTTTCTTTCATCTCTTTTAGTGTACCTTTGTAGAGTGTTTCGGTTTGGCACCAAGCTCCTTTTCTTTCCTCTTATTTCCTTGACCAGCCCAAGACATGACGAAGGTAAAAAAAAGTTTGGCTAGTGGAAGCTGGGAATGCTAACAAGCTAACCACTTCTTAACTTGGCTTGTTGGAAAGTTTTCCAGAGGCCACCAAAGTGGTATCCGAGTGAAAGAATGACTATGATGTCCACCGCTCACTTACAGTTTTTAAATCGCAGCTTTGAGGAGGGAAAACTGCATCAATCGGCTCAGATACGCACTGACACGTCTGCTGCGGCCGCCATTTCCCCCCCAGGATGTTGTTTATTTGACCCCTGTTTAGTCTTACTTCCTGTTTAGTCTTACTTCCTGTTTAGTTTGACTTCCTGTTTAGGCTGACTTCCTGTTTAGGCCGACTTCCTGTTTATTCTGACTTCCTGTTTAGTCTTACTTCCTGTTTAGTTTGACTTCCTGTTTAGGCTGACTTCCTGTTTAGTCTTACTTCCTGTTTAGTTTGACTTCCTGTTTAGGCTGACTTCCTGTTTAGTTTGACTTCCTGTTTAGGCTGACTTCCTGTTTAGGCCGACTTCCTGTTTATTCTGACTTCCTGTTTAGTCTTACTTCCTGTTTAGTTTGACTTCCTGTTTAGTCTCATTTCCTGTTTATTCTGACTTTAGTTTGACTTCCTGTTTAGGCCGACTTCCTGTTTATTCTGACTTCCTGTTTAGGCCGACTTCCTGTTTATTCTGACTTCCTGTTTAGTCTTACTTCCTGTTTATTCTGACTTCCTGTTTAGTTTGACTTCCTGTTTAGTCTCATTTCCTGTTTATTCTGACTTCCTGTTTAATTTGACTTCCTGTCATTAAATGTACGGTCAGTGAGGTTACCATGGTGACCCTAATGAGCCACTGGCAGCAGCATTAACCTTACTGGTTTTGGGTTTCTACATCTCTTAAACATCAAAGCCTGTTTTCAGTCTCAGTTCAGATTTTTACAGTTGATTTTAGAGTTTCAGGCAGCAGCTGCATTCAAATATCCCCCTTCAAAATATCTTCAGAAGTTTTCTAGTTATCCTCCGCTCTGTTCTGCCAAATAATCCAGTAAGTCAGAGATTGGAACATTTAATGTGGGTGAGGATCTGTGACGGAGAAGCCAAACGGTTTTTTTGCACTTCAGATTTATTGGCACTTCAGGGGTCACCTCCAGGCTCCTTCATCAGAACGTCTGTGGAGCCGACAGAAGCTGTGGTGACAACTAAACAGACATGAAGGTAACAGTCAGAGGAGCGGCGTGCAGCCGGTCAGCACTCAGCAGCACTGAGGTCAGACTGATGGAGGTCAGCACTTCATACCAAAGAACACAAGAAGAAACCGCTACACAAAGGAGAAGGAAAGAGGTGATTTTCAAAAGGAAAAGTAAGAATATATATCTATGTATGTATGTCTACATATAGATGTATGTATGTGAATATAAAATCAGCCAGTTGAATGAAATGTTTCTGCAGACAAAAGAAAACATTTCCAGATGTTTGATTGGTTTAGGTTTGCTCGGCTCGGCAGGAAAATCAAGTCCTATCTCATCTGGTAAACTGGAGTCTGTGATCGTTTGCTCATGTCTGAAACACGGAGAGTCAGAAACGTGGAAGGAATGTGTGCTGCTGAAGATCATCCTCCTGACCACACGTCCATCAGCCCGCCGTGCAGCTCCGCCCATAAAAAGTACAAACTCTACCCTTAAAAACTAAAATATCTGGATCTGAATATGTTTCTAAAATATGTTTCAGGTCCTAAAACGTCGTAGGCCGGAGCCTGCTGGCTGCGCCGGAGCTTTGGGAGGCTAGTAGAGTCTCTGACTGGACGTCCATCAGCTTCAGTTTAGAACCTCCTGCTCTGACGTTTCCTGTTTGACAGAAGCATCATCCGGACTCTGCTCCTCCTCCTCCTCCTCCTCCTCCTGCAAAAACACAACAAACGCTTGTTTAGTCAACCTGAAACAAACTCAGCAAATCAGGAAGGAAAGAACTGGTAGTGGGCTGAGCCTGTCTGACCCAGGTCCCAGGTCTGGAGACAGAAACCAGCAACCAGGACAAAAAACAGCCCCAAAGAAGCCCCGCCCACCTGCAAATGCACAATAACGGATCAAAGAAGACACTTCACATTTATACACATCAATTCACGAGCATTTTATGTCAAATCTATTTATTCATTTCAGAAAAAACAGTCTGATCAGGTTAAAATCAACTAATAAATAAGATGCTGTGAGGTAACGAGCATCAGCTGCATCCCGAACATGTTGTTTGGGTCAAAACAGACTAAAGTCAGCGCTCAGACTCAGCTGCTACACAGGGGCGGTTCTAGGGGGGACTGTGCCCCCTGACAGCAGGCTTGCCCCCCCCCCCCCCCTGCTAAGTGCTGAGTCTCAGGCATTAAAGATAAAAACTATTTCATGTTGTCACTGAAATGAGAACCAAGAAATTAAAGTATTTTAGCAAAACAGTTTTATTTTGAAACCTATTGAAGTTATTGTGTCCAAAACAACTAACTGAACTGCTGGTATTGCTGTAATAACCTGCTGCCTCCACCAGGAGGATGTAGCGTTACCACATACGCTATAACCTCTGACCTTTGACCCCTTGAACATCACACAAACAATAATCCTCTTTTTCCCAATAACTTGGATTACAATGACTCTTTATTATGTTTTAACCTGAATCAACATTCCCAGGTATCCAGATCGTTTCTCCAGAAGACTCCACAGGACTCTTTAGTAATAATAAACTCAAAGACGTCCTGATGTCTCCTTCTAACGACACTACTTTAATCCACTGTCCAGAAATGTCTTAATATGATTAATGCATTTCTCCCACCGTATTATGAATGTTTGATCCAGCTTCAGTATTATTTCATATTTTTACTTTGCTAAAAGGTTAAAATCCATATGATATATATGATATATGATATATCCATATATTTACTTAAGGTGAAATATCGCTTTAAGGGCTTGAGTCACGTGACCTTGATAGAACCCCTTTCATTGGTCCACATCACCACTCAGTTCCATCTTAAGCTCTCCACTCTCTGAGACAGAGAGTTCTCAGTCAGCCTACACTGAGACCAGACGCTCAGCTGTCATCAGCTACACAGCTAAGCTATTTTCCTGAGTTGCCGGCCTTCCTATACGGGTCAGCCCCGTTTGAGCCGACGATCACCGCTCTTTTCCCCGAGGCCTAGACACCCCACGTCTGCCTCTCTCCACGACATGGGGAAAGGAGCCGCAGCTCTGTTAGCCCAAAATGCTAACCACCAGCTGATATGGGTCTCCTGACTGCCGTATCCAAGACAAACCCGGTCGTCCCGAGGTGGCTCAGCCCCCGACGGGCTCCCAACGGTCAAGAAGGGTTGTCCACCTTCCAGCGGTCGTCAACCCACACCGGAATTGATCCACGGAACACCAGCTAAGTAAACCTTCTCTGGTAAAGCTAAAGGCCTTTGTTGATAAGCTCTACACTCCACTAACTTATCCATCAGCCACTCCTCCACTCCAACCTAACTAAATTAAGATAAACTCCCTAGTCTTAAAACATCATGAGACTCAGGTCATTAAAACTTAATTTAAGATCAACTTAGAACACCACACCATCGTGTTGACAAAAGCTATAACCTTGCTACCTCTGCTCATCTGTTTGTAACTGTTTATCATCTTCTTTTATAATAAATCCTGTAAAGTCTTATTCCTGACTCAGACTTCCATCCGTCAATATCCAGATACGTAATCTACTCCCTGTAACATCTGTAGCGCCACCAAATACGCTATATCCTCTGAACTTTGACCTCTGTGATCATCACTACAATAACCCATCTTTTTCCCAATAACTTGGATTAAAATGACTCTTTTATTATGTTAACCTGGATTAACATTCTCAGATCAAGGACGTTTCTCCGGAAGACCCAGAAGACTTTCTTTAGTTAATAATTAAACTTAAAGACTCTTTGATGTCTCCTTCTAAAGGACACTACCTTAAATCCACTGTCCAGAAATGTCTTAATATGATTAATGCATTTTCTTCCAGTATTAATGAATGTTGATCCTGCATCAGTATTATTTCACATACATACTATGCTAAAGGTTAAGTCAACTGCATCACTCGTTTACTTGTCCCAAGTAACGCTACACATCTGACAGAACCTAGAAGTTCCTGTGAAATCCTAGTAAGTGAAGGAATCAGAGAAAACTCTCTTTATAAGACCGACAAAGCGAAGCTAGATTTTACAGAAGTGTGCAGCATAAACTTAAAGAGCTTTTAACGCTACAAGGATGAAGATGAAACCAGGAGGACGAAGATGAAACCAGGAGGATGAAGATGAAACCAGGAGGATGAAGATGAAACCAGGAGGATGAAGATGAAACCAGTAGGACGAAGATGAAACCAGGAGGATGAAGATGAAACCAGGAGGATGAAGATGAAACCAGGAGGACGAAGATGAAACCAGGAGGACGAAGATGAAACCAGGAGGACGAAGATGAAACCAGGAGGATGAAGATGAAACCAGGAGGACGAAGATGAAACCAGGAGGACGAAGATGAAACCAGGAGGACGAAGATGAAACCAGGAGGATGAAGATGAAACCAGGAGGACGAAGATGAAACCAGGAGGATGAAGATGAAACCAGGAGGATGAAGATGAAACCAGGAGGATGAAGATGAGACCAGGAGGATGAAGATGAAACCAGGAGGATGAAGATGAAACCAGTAGGACGAAGATGAAACCAGGAGGATGAAGATGAAACCAGGAGGATGAAGATGAAACCAGGAGGACGAAGATGAAACCAGGAGGACGAAGATGAAACCAGGAGGATGAAGATGAAACCAGGAGGATGAAGATGAAACCAGGAGGACGAAGATGAAACCAGGAGGACGAAGATGAAACCAGGAGGATGAAGATGAGACCAGGAGGATGAAGATGAGACCAGGAGGATGAGGATGAAACCAGGAGGATGAAGATGAGACCAGGAGGACAAAGATGAAACCAGGAGGATGAAGATGAGACCAGGAGGACGAAGATGAAACCAGGAGGATGAAGATGAAACCAGGAGGATGAAGATGAGACCAGGAGGATGAAGATGAAACCAGGAGGATGAAGATGAGACCAGGAGGACAAAGATGAAACCAGGAGGATGAAGATTAGACCAGGAGGACGAAGATGAAACCAGGAGGATGAGGATGAAATCAGGAGGATGAGGATGAAACCAGGAGGATGAGGATGAAACCAGGAGGATGAAGATGAGACCAGGAGGACGAAGATGAAACCAGGATGATGAAGATGAAACCAGGAGGATGAGGATGAAACCAGGAGGATGAGGATGAAACCAGGAGGATGAAGATGAGACCAGGAGGACAAAGATGAAACCAGGAGGATGAAGATGAGACCAGGAGGACAAAGATGAAACCAGGAGGATGAAGATGAGACCAGGAGGACAAAGATGAAACCAGGAGGATGAAGATGAGACCAGGAGGATGAGGATGAAACCAGGAGGATGAGGATGAAACCAGGAGGATGAAGATCAAACCAGGATGATGAAGATGAAACCAGGAGGATGAGGATGAAACCAGGAAGATGAGGATGAAACCAGGAGGATGAAGATGAAACCAGGAGGATGAAGATGAGACCAGGAGGATGAAGATGAGACCAGGAGGACGTTTCAGCAGGACGATGATCCCAAACAGCCAAGAACCTCTACTGGTTACAGAGAGAGAAAACCAACGGCTCAGACAATCAGCTGACCTGAACCCTACAGAACATCTATGTTGAGAGCTAATGATGACATCATTATAACAGTAATGTAATACACGTTCAGCATGAGGACAACTCACTTCTAATACCATACTTCCTGAATATCAGACTTTTTCTAATATAAAGTCATCAAAAAGAATGAGTTCTGTTGATTTTTGAGGTCTAGGCTTTCACGTTTCACCAGTGTGATGACACACTGGTGAAAGCTGCAGCAGCATGATGTCAAGATTAGAAGTTATGATGCAAACTTTCCTCATCGTGTCAAACACTGTGGAGTCAGCAAACAGCTTTAAAGCAGCCAAGAAATACGACGGGTCAGAGTTTACGTTTACCGTTAGAAGAAAAACCAAACGCTAACCGTGGTCCTACAGCCGGTGTTATGTCAAAATGCTGCTTCAAAGAAATGAAGGATCCTGTGAGAACTGAGCTGAGAAAAAACCCAAGGAGCTGCTCATCTCGTTAAATAAAGTCACGCTACAGATGATCAGGACATGGACAGTCTTAGACGGGTTGTTTGGTGAGAATCTTATTTCAACAGAACCTTTAGAACTAGACTGACTAAGTAATGACTTCATAAAGAGTGAAAGCCATCTGCTAGCTGGTCTGGAGAGGAAGACGAGTCGAATAGTGTCCCTCTACAGGAAGTCAACTGGACACGTGGCGCTACCTCAGGCCTGCATGGGCTCAACCAGTAGCTGAAGGTTAGGGTTAATGCAGAGAGCAGCTTCTAAATCTCACACACACACACACACACACACACACACACACACACACACACAGAATTGTGCTACTTGTTCCTGATACGTTCTGGTGCTGATCCATTGGGTTGGGATAAATCTCGAGGTGGGGTGACACTTCATGAACTCCTCTGTCGTATACACTTGTGCCATCCACCAAATCTCCCAGACAAGCCTGCCAATTTTCCAATTATCTGTGGCGCCATCCGTTATCAGAGGGCCAGCCAGCTCCTAAATGGGAACAAGAGGGGGCGGGGCCAGGCCATGCTAACTACCTCATAAAGCCAGGGCTGCTGCTCCCGTGCTCCTCCTGCGCTGATTTAGAGGGTGTCCTTGGGGAGGGAGGGAGTGCTGCTGGTTTGCCCGGTCGCTCTCTCAGGGTCTTCCTGGGATTTCTCACGTGCTCTTTATCCTCGCCACTCCAACTTTCAACCACCTATCATTCCCGTGTGCCTGAGGGGAAGCAGACGGGTGTCAGCGCAGCACCCCCCCGTCTGCTGCTGCTGGTGTGATCCTGCTGTCTGTCTGTCTGCCCACAGGACCTCCTCCAGTCGGGGGACAGAGATAATCTTCACCTCTGAGTTTCAGCGAGTCACAGGCTGAAAGTGGAACTAAATCTGAAAAGTGTTCAGACAGAATCCACTGCTGTTCTTCAGGAACGTCGCCTCAAAGTGGGAATGTTTTATAGAGCTGGACAACAGAGAGTTATATATATATATATACATACATACTATATATTTATATATATATATATATATATATATATATAAATCTCTCTCTTGCTATATAATCTAAAGACGTCTGTATGAACATAATGTGATATTTTTCTAAAATGCGACATATTTTCAATCAGATTCTCATTTTTATTCTGTTCAGAGACGGATTGTTGGTTCTGTGTGTGTGTGTGTGTGTGGGTCTACAAGTCTTAAATTGTGTCATAAATTCACAATGTTCCATCTGCTCTGCGGGTTTGACTTCTCCAAAATGTGCTTATCCAAGGCCCAGAATTTGCTTAAAGTGACCACATTTTTGTTACGTTTTCTTTTAGAAATCCCAAAGTTTGCGTAAAAACAAAAGTGACTTACACAACTTTCAGGCTCGTTTTTGTGTAAGCAAGTTTTACAAATGAGCACCCTGCTCTATTATTTGATTCTGTCCTCACTAAAATGTATTTAAATAAAACAAATGGCGTTTAGGGCAAATGTTCTTGTTAGTTTAAAATGTGATTAATTAATGACCAAGTCTGTAATGGATTTGATAGATTTTTTAAATCAAGTTCCACCATTAAAAGTAACTGAAGTAATTAGTAAAGTAACTAATTACTTTTGAAAAGAGGTAATCAGGAAAGTAACTGGAAGAAACTGTAACTGTAACTGGAACTACTCTTAGAGTAGTAATCAGTAATTAGTAACTAATTACTTTTTCCAAGTAACGACCAACACACGCACGCACACACACACTGGATCATTAACCAGGACCAGGACCCCAAACAGGGCAGGTCTGTAGATCTGAGACAAGACCTGGTCCAGACCTGAACCAAAAGCTGGTGCTGTGGTAGAATCCTGTCACCCCAGACAAAGGTTTCATCCTCGTCTCTTATTAGACATATTTAGGTTTCAGGTCCCTACAACTCATTAAACTCAAAGGCAGGATTCTGAAGGACTACACTATTTTTCTGGTCTAGAGACTCCACCCACGCTGAGTGATGTCACAGGTGGGCGTGGCCCTTACTGTAAAAAAAATCTATTAATAATAATAATGAAGCAAACATAACTACAAAAGCTAATAAACAAAATAAAATCTAAAACATGGATAAAAAGATGATTTAAAATGAAACCCTTATTGGCTCAAATGAATAGAAAAAGGAAGGTTTTAGTTCTTATTTCTGGGTGTGGACGTTAAAGGGTTAACCTGTTTTCGTTCTGTCTGATTTAAATGTTAAAGCAGGAACATTTCACTCCCCGGTTGAAGCCTGGAGACACGTTTCTCCTAAAACCCCTGAACCTGTCACTTCATCCTGTAACGGAGTCTCTAAAACTCAACGCTGTCCAGTTTGGTCCTTTGTCTTCTTCCTGTAATTTGACGTCTTATTTTAAACAACCTGTGTGACCTTTGCAATCAGGCTCCCTGTTATCACCTCAGCTGTGGATGACACTCCGGGCTTTGATTACTGGTGCGTTCTGATGGTGCAGCTCCAGCCTCTGATGCTCCTCCGGTCCTGAGAGCTGCAGCGGCTCAGCGACGGGTTTCATATCAGCAGCTCTGACTCAGATACGGTTTTTGGAGATGAGAGGAGTCTGAGGAGCCTGGAGCAGCTGATGGCTCTGGCATTGTGGGATATCTCCATCCTCTGAGGAGATAAAGGCGAGGAGGAGGGGAGTTTGTTTTGTTGGCGGTGCCTCTGGCTCCAACACATACATGTATGATAATGAAATGCCACGTCTTTCACTGGAGGTTCTAAAGGGCAGGAGCAGAGCGCCGGCCCCGATCTGAGACGGAGGCAGGAGGAGAGCTCACACTGAGCTGTAGGTGGCAATAAAG
This sequence comes from Callopanchax toddi, assembly GCA_006937965.1. Lineage (NCBI taxonomy): Eukaryota > Metazoa > Chordata > Actinopteri > Cyprinodontiformes > Nothobranchiidae > Callopanchax > Callopanchax toddi. The sequence continues at coordinate 636,693 of SSNR01000268.1, read as the reverse complement.
ACCAGAGCTCAGTGCTGCATCACCACACACACACACACACACACAACCTACCACACGCTGCAAATCAACCGGGATTAAAACTCAGCTGTGAAGGAATCAGAAAGTGTTCTTCAGTCAGCCTCCTGCTTTATCACATCTCTACAGTCCTCTAAAGAATTAGCAGCTAATTAGTGCGACTGACTTCCTTATCATGTTTTCTGCTTTCATTGTGCTTTTCTTTTTGTTGTTGTTGTAAGACAGTCTTATGCTGCAAAACGCACGCAGAAGTTCCACTTTACTGTACTCTCTAACCTTTAATGGATTACACTTTATTAAATCTCCTCCTGCTTTCAAAAATCATCAAACAGCTGATTAGAAACTATTAATCACAAAACGAACCTTAAAAACTAACAAACAGAATAACAGAATTAGGATTTAGAAAATAAATCCACTCCTCTGCTGTCTGAGTGATCTTCTAAATGCTTCTTCAGAATCTCCATGACAACAGATGTCTCATAACTCAACGAGGAGCTCTTCTTATGACTGCAGCGCTTTAAAACACGCTCTAATAAACATTCACCTCTTTATAAATAACCTGATGGTATTGATGTCAAAACTGTCAGACATCTGAAAAAGGAAGAAAAGAAATCCTCAAAATTATGGAAACACCCAGGAAAAATCCTGGATCAACCAGAGGGAATTCTGGGAAAATGTCCCCCTGCCCAGGAGGCAGGCTCACATCCACACAACACACAGGGAAAGGTGCAGAAGGGCTAAACCACCAGGCTGTATAGGTAACAGAGTGAGTACAACAGTTTGTTATGATGATGAAAACATGAGCCTCCTCCACCCACGACTGAAGGTTTAACGAAGGAGGGAAAACTTCCAAGATGATCTAACTTCATGATGACATCATCAAACCATGAAACGACTTGTTGGAACAGAAAGAAGAAAAGCTGGATTCAGAGTCATCATCATAATCATTATACCTCAGCAGGGTCACAGTAACAACACTAAATCACTGATTATGATGAATATTTACTCCAGATCCATAACGAACTGATGTTTGAATCAAAATGTCTTTTTCTGTTCATTTAGAAAATCCTAAAACCCTCCTGAAGACCAGTCCTCTGAGGAGACGGAAGGTTTCATGACCTTTTGCTGTCAGGATGGAGGAAAATAGCTCAAATATAGAAATATTGTCATATTTGTTGTCATCGTACTGTACTGATGTTCAAAAACAAAACATCTTTCCTTCTTTATCATTTATCAAATCAGAACAATCACATTTTATTAACCCAGAGGGAAGTGAGACGTCCCAGTAACTCATTAAGTCCTAACAGCTGTTCTAGATGAGGACAGGAAGGATCTTCTAGTGGTCTGTGATGGACAGGAAGGATCTTCTAGTGGTCTGTGATGGACAGGAAGGATCTTCTAGTGGTCTGTGATGGACAGGAAGGATCTTCTAGTGGTCTGTGATGGACAGAAGGACCTTCTAGTGGTCTGTGATGGACAGGAAGGATCTTCTAGTGGTCTGTGATGGACAGGAAGGATCTTCTAGTGGTCTGTGATGGACAGGAAGGACCTTCTAGTGGTCTGTGATGGACAGGAAGGACCTTCTAGTGGTCTGTGATGGACAGGGAGGATCTTCTAGTGGTCTGTGATGGACAGGAAGGATCTTCTAGTGGTCTGTGATGGACAGGAAGGATCTTCTAGTGGTCTGTGATGGACAGGAAGGACCTTCTAGTGGTCTGTGATGGACAGGAAGGATCTCCTGTGCTGCAGCAGATCTGAAGGAGCCTCTGACTGAAGACACTCTGTTGTTGAATGAAGACCTCAGTTCAGTATCTGGTCTACAGATGATCTTCTACAGCAGCAGGTCCTGGACTCCACCAGCTGATAATCCACCTCCTTTCCCTTTTCTTCTCCTCTTCTAATCTCTGTCTGCTGGTTTTGTCTGAAAGACGTTCAGAGAGACGTTGGAGTCTGGATCTGATCCTGAACCAGGTCTCAGTGAAACACATGATGTTCTGTCTGGATCCTCATCAGAGCTTCACGCTGGTCCATCTGGTTCAGGAGAGACCTCACGTAGCTTTGGTTTGTAGCTCAATAGAAAACATAAAGGTAATAAAAGTGTTTTAAACCACAACCTATCGTATGGTTCTGCCTGTATTGTGATAAATATCGTATCACCAGACATTCACTAACACACACTCATTCTGCAGTGATGCTTTCATTATGACGTCATAAAAGCACCACTGAGGTTATTTCTGGACTATTAACAGCAGCGTTTTAATGTTGATGCTCCTTTTTTCTGGCTTTTAAACATTCAGTTGTGCACTTTATTCTGTTGAGGCGACAGGACATGAATAAACTGACCGAACACACACCCTTCTGAGAGAGTGTGTGTGTGTGTGTGTGTGTTGGCGCTGATGTTACGGGTCATAAACAGCAGCTTCATTAGCTCGTCCAGGCAGGGTGTTACTCGCTACATTTAACCACCTCAGCTCCTCTCCTGAACCTCCTCTCCCCACCAGCACAGCACCTACAGCTGATGCTGTTCCCATGTCATTTATTACAGAGGACACTGGTAATGCCCCCCACCCCCCACCCCAGGAAACAAATCTCTGTTTTAGTGAGGCGTGACTGATACCGAGAGCAGCTCACCAGGCGGTCCCTGATTTAATCAGAAGTGAACCCAAACCTGCCTTTGGTTTGCTGGGTGGCTCAGAGATCTGGAAAAATTCAGTCAGAATCCAACCAGTATGGTGACCAGGAGCAAATGTCTTAAATAAACTCAACGTCTCAGTTTGGCCTCCACCTCCTCACGGGTTCTGACTCAGAACATAATCGGAGAAGATTCCAGACTGGTCTGCACAAAGACGACGATCCAGAACGTATAAAAACACACTGGCTGTCATTAAGGTCTGGTGGTTACACTGCTGCAAACACAGTGACAAAAGTCCAAGAAATAGTCCAGAAGTAGGTCTAAAACACAAAGACCAAAACAAAGTAAGGCTGGTGGACTGAGAGTGGTGAGACTGTCAGCTCAACGAGAGACATAACAGGTTTCAACCCACACACAAACCGCTGGAGCAATGACTGACAGGAAATGATACAAAACAAAACCTATACGCATGCGTATAGGCTTTGTTTTGCAAAAACTGATTAAAATCGCTTGTTTTTAGACATTTTGTCTTATTTTTTGTCTAAAAAGAAAATATATCCTTACAGCCCTACTTGAAATAGGCTAAATCTTCTTAAATACTGTATGGTCAAATTTTCTAGATTTGAGAAAAAAAAGGCAAAATTTGCTTGGCTAGATTCCTTAAAACTAGCAAAATTTTCTGCATTTAGAACAATTTGCGAGTTTTAAGGAATCTAGCCAAGCAAATTTTGCTTTTTTCCCCTCAAATCTAGAAAATGTGACCATATTTAGGAAGATTTGGCCTTTTTCAAGTAGGGCTGTAAGGATATATTTTCTTTTTAGACAAAAAAATAAGACAAAATGTCTAAAAACAAGCGATTTTACTTTCTTAGAAATCAGTTTTTGCAGTGTACATGGCTCAGGTCAGAGACTCCACCCACGCTGAGTGATGTCATCGGTGGGTGTGGTCCTGGGTACAGAAGGAGCTAAACATCCAGCCCCGTTTAGCCACCTGAACAGGAGGTGTAGCTAACGAAGGCTGCTGCTGTTTCTGTCCAGAAAGTCCCGGGGAGTCTGACAAGTGGCCTGGTGTTGGCTAAAAGGGTTATTAGAAAGGAGCCAGATCCAGAGAAATGGGCCACTCGGGCCGCTGGGAATCCCAACAGCAATCACACACTCCAGTTTACTTCACAAATTGGCCCCTGAGAGGGGCCCGGCCGTCGGTAGTGCCTAGTTAAAGTGATGGAGGTGACTCCTAGCCATTGATTTTTCCCTTCATCTTCGGCGTCCCACAAGGCCGCCCCTGACCGGGCTCCTGAGCTCCCTGCAGGCTGCTTCAGTTGGCCGCTTCGCCTTTAAATCACATTAAACCGTGGTCACACTTTGGCCGCGTCTACAAGCCAAGCATCATTGATGAGGTTATCATACCTTAAGCACCGTGTTCGCTTCAGTAAAAGCTTTAACTCTTAGCCTTATTGATTGCACTCTGCCCAAAGCGCTGAGACTAACTTAAACACGCACACACAAAAAAACACAGAAGGACAACAAATACAACCCAGTAATTTATCTTCATTCCATAAATGCATCAATGATACAGATTAAACCAATCACATGGCTACAAAAATGCCTGATTGAGGAAATAAAAGCAGGTTAAAGGTGAGACTTTTCCACTAAGACAGATCCTCACAGGATGAGGAGATGACAGAACATTCTTTCCTCGTCCCTCTCTGAAGAACACAGCAGCTGATGAGTAATGATGCCTATTTTTCTTTCAATTTACTCCATATAGTAAAGGCAGCAGACTGTGACACTTCATTAAGTTAATTAGGCTAATTTAATTACAGTCTTTCACAGGTCAGGCAGGAAGCGTCTGATTGATGGTGCAGCTTGTGAATATAAAATTGTTTGGGGGAAAATAAAGAAAGAAACGCAGCTAAAGCCGTCCGACCCGATGATCCCGTTAGCTCCCGAGCTCAGCAACCACGCAGTGTCAGCATCCAGGTTCTTATGGACGGGACATTTGGCAACCACAACCAAGTCATCCTGATGGATTCTAAATGTCCAAAAATGGGATTGTGTCATTTTTTCTCTGGTGGTTCCATCTGAGAACCAGGGGAGGTGACTGGAACTAAAGAGCAGCTGAGCCTGTAGCAGCTAGAATGATGAGAAACCCTGAATGAGGTAGTTAAACATCTCATAAGATTTTAACTGATTAATGTTACATCATTTGAGCCCTTCTTTTATGCTGTCCTGATTCTCCACTGTGTGATGCTTCCTAAGTGCTGTGGTGACCAGTGAACTGGTCGTTGGTGTGCTGGGGGGCAGATTAATAAACGGATCAGGAAGGCTGGTTCCCCATGTGGAGAACAAACGGACACAGTTCAGCAGCTAGCAGAGGACCGAATCCATTCACAGCACACCCCCTCCCACTACACGCTCTGGGAGTTCTACATCTTCAGCCAGAGGCTGATGCCCACAAGGTGCAGGAAAGATCGCCACAGGAGCTCATTTCTTATTTAACAAAATAATAGAAAAAACAGAAAGATTCTTGGTGTAAGTTTGTCTTACAAAGGTTACAAGATGGTAGACATAAGTGTAGCCAAGTTAGAAAAACGTAACTAAAGATAGAAATAAATGATTAAACATTAATAAAACTGATAAAACCAGCTAGAAATAAAGAATCCCATCTTAATAAAGTAAAGACTTGAAAAGAAAAACAACATAATAACAGAAAAGAAAGGGAAAACTGATTAGTTTAGGAGTTTCTGCTGAAACATGGATTTACTACATTTCCCATAATTCATCAGGAGAAATTGACCAATCAAAGAGACTTCCCATGATTCCTTAGGAGAAATCCGACCAATCATGGAGTTCTAATAACCCCACGTGATTGGAACCACGTCACTCCAGCCATTTTGCTACCTGAGAGAAACAAGGCAAATGCATGATACCAGCTTGTTATGGAAACTTTACAATCTGTAACCATCCGTGGGGTAAGACACTGAAATCTCTAACCTTAGCAACATTAAATGATTGTTTAAAGTATCCGATATCTGACGGTGGTCATATCGTCATGTTTGTGCTTTTGTAGAGTCTGTATTGATGCGTGATGCATCCCAGGCCACACGTGGCTAGTATGTGAAAGAAACCAAACAAATGTTTCAACGGTGAGAAAGCTCAATAAACTTGGTCTCCACGTTTGAAACAACTGTCGAGTCTCTAAAGAACTGAATACTTGAAAGTTAAAGCTTAGTAGAGCTGAAAAAGGGAGAAATTATTATCAACACAGCTTCCATTACCCTGAAATGGTGCTAATGTTGCTAATTTGAAGTTAGCTATCCTATTATCTTGAATGTTTCTGTTTTTTGTAACATTTTGTGTTTCCTTTGTGATGTTTGCACAAACTGTGAGAAACAGATGAAGTAGTGTTTTGTATGCATTGTTTAAGTGATGTGAAGTCCATTTTTAGTGCTCTTTTGCTCTGTAACCGCTGCAGACAGGAGATGATAGCACATTAATGCTCAATAACTTTAAATTACTATGTATTCTGCTTCATATTATTGTATAAAATGTCATGAATGTTAAATGTTGTTGTGATAAGTCATTATTGAATTTATTAGTGATAAGTTGAAGTGCCTTGTTACTCAGATGCACTGGAACAGCTGTTTAAGATGCATTTATAGTTTCATACTATAAATAGAGAATATATATTTGTTGTACAACTAAATGAAACTTGAATAGAATAATATGGTTTGAACCAGATCATATGAAAGTGAATATTTGAACCAGCTGATATGAAGATGAGTATTATGTTGATTGGTGATGATGTGAAACTATACGATTGTACTGAATGTGGATTTTTCTGACCGTCGTTAGGTCAGGTTTTCATTTCCAGGATACAGAACTGAGCGTCGACAGACTGAGAGACGGAGTCGTTCCAGTTGGATTCCATCGAAGGATCACCCCGAACCTTTGGGAGAGATTCCTAGCCCAAGCTAGGTGGTGAGACCTGAATGGAAGTGGTAGGAAAAGAACTCTGATACATTAAGTTCACTCAAACCGAGAGTGAATTAAAGGGCCCCAACGATAAAGGACACTGGTTTATTTTGGGTTATTTTATTTTGGAATTGCCGGCTTGTTGTATTGTATTTTGTCTTGTTGTTCAAATTGTTTATTATTGTGTTTATTAATTAATAATAAGACAAAAACTGCATCATTGTTGTGGTTGTCTTATTGATGTCCAACCCTCGCTTTCCTACCGAAACTAGAGTTATTCTGATTTCTGGTCCAGATTTGAGCACATTTCTCAGAACTATTGAGACTACTGACTGCCTGTCGCTCACTTATATAATAATAGGTTAAGGGTTACACAAGACGCTGCACTAAGAGCGTAGTGGTTAAAAGGGACTGGTACTCACTCATTATTTGTGGTGCTCATGCACACCGCTTATCCATCGGTTACAATGGAGTTACTTTTTGTACTTGTGGCCAGCTGCATTGTGGGATGTCCTGTCCAAATGTTACGATAATCTGACTTATTATGCTGGACATTTGGGTATACTGTAGGTTTCCATTCATATTGACTTTGACAGTTTCCCATAGTGATGGAATTTCTGGCTCTTTGAGAGATTTGATTTGATTTATTTATGGATCCCCATTAGTTGCTCCTTCTCACAGCAACTCCTCTTCCTGGGGTCCAACCCACATCAACATCCACAATGTTTACAATAAAATACACTTACACTCTCTCACCCTACACAGAACACAAAAACAATAACATCAGCTCAAATTATAAAAGAAAAAAAAAACTGTTTTTGACAGTGACAAAACAACATAATCATTGAGACTTCCTCTGCTCTTACAAAGCATCAACTCTATTCCTGCTGCGTGAACAAAAATACATTCAACTTCTTTTTAAAACTGGTCATACTTTCATCTGTAACTAGAAAAGGTGGTAACGCGTTCCAAGCCACCATCGCTCTGTAAGTCACTGTTTTCTGTTTTAAAGCAGTTCTACACCTGGGCTACATACATCTTCCTCCTGACGTCTGTCTGGTGGAATGACTGTACATCAGAAAATGACAAAAATCTTTTATATAATATTTCTGGTTCTTTAGTCACCACTACTCTCTTAGTTCAACACAGCAATGAGTATTTCATTCTATTTTCCACACTTAACCATGATAAACAGAGTTCATTAGACTTCTACTGGTACAGGATGAACATTGTAAAGCCAGACGAGTCACTTTATTCTGAGCTATCTGTAACCTTGTCAAATTTCGCATTGTTGTGCACGACCAGACCACAGAACTATAATCTAGATAAGACAGTACTAGAGCTTGGACCACCTGCCTGAGCAGTTGGTCAGTCATAGACTTCCTACAGTATCTAATTACAGCCGTCCCTCTTCCCATGTTCTGCAGTATCTGGTCTACATGACTGTTCCATGACACCTGACTATCTAACATTACCCCTAATCATTTAACTTCTGTGACTTGTTCTATCTCTGAATCGCCTACCTGTAGATTTAGCCTTGGGTTTTCTTTTAAAGCATATCTGGAGCCTAATATAATACACTTTGTTTTTTCCTTATTCAGAACTCATTTGTTTCTTGTCTCCATGAATCTATTACTTCCAGTTCGTCGTCTCGTCTCGTCTTCTTCCACTTATCCGGGTCCGGGTCGCGGGGGCAGCATCCCAACTAGGGAGCTCCAGACAGTCTTCTCCCCAGCCACTTCCACCAGCTCCTCCGGCAGGATCCCAAGGCGCTCCAGGGCCAAACCAGAGATATATTTTCTCCAGCGTGTCCTGGGTCGACCCGGGGGCCTCCTGCCGGCAGGACATGCCTGAAACACCTCCCTGGGGAGGCGTCCAGGGGGCATCCTAACAAGATGCCCGAACCACCTCAGCTGGCTCCTTTCGACATGGAGGAGCAGCGGTTCTACTCCGAGTCTCTCCCGAATGTCCGAGCTCCTCACCCTATCCCTAAGACTGAGCCCGGCCACCCTGCGGAGAAAACTCATTTCGGCCGCTTGTATCCGCGATCTCGTTCTTTCGGTCATTACTTCCAGTTCTTCATTCAGAATCCTGTTTAAATCTACATGTATATGCAGAAGTATAGATTGTGGAATCATCTGCATACATTGCAAGGGTAGCATGTTTTATCACTAATGGCAAGTAATTTATAAAAATAGAAAATAGCAACGGTCCCAAGGCACTTCCTTGCGGCACCCCACAACTCACCACTACATGCTCAGAATAGCTTCCATTAAAATAGACAGTATTTCTCCTATCTGTTAAAAAGCTGTTCATCCATGTTATAGCAGTTGCTGAAAATCCATAGCACTGCAGTTTATTCAGTAACACATTATGATCTAGTGCATCGAAAGCTGCACTTAAATCCAACAGCACAGAGAGGAGCCGTTCACCTCAAAGAGCCAATCAAAAAACTGTCTCTTATGTAAAAAAGAAACGTCATGTGGAACTATGTTTGGGGACACTCTTAATTGTGACACCTACGTGTGCATACCCGATAGAAGTGATGGTCCATGTTGCTCTGCTCACTGATGTTTTAAATAAAGAGCCAGTGGCGTTGGGTTAGGTTAGGTCCTTTACAAGGACTCCGTTCTGATCATTCACAGTGAAGAGCCGTTCAAAAGATTCGACTCGTTCATGAACGTCACATCACTACTTCTGTCGTTGCTATCTGACCTGGACCAACACAGAACTGCTCCAATCAGTCCTGAGAACAACATATTTTTAAAAATCATAAATGTAGCTTTTGTAGAAAAAAACGGATCCACGAAACCCATCTTGTATCTCCGCTCTATGTGCTGAGTCCTTTAGAACCGCTCTACGTCAGATCATCATGGAGAACACCAGCCAGGTTCTGTAAACAACCTGCTTCACAAACATGAGCTGAGGTCATCCCTGGACCTCAAACACAAACCAGAGCGGGAGTGGACCGGTGGAAGTCCGGCAAACAAAACTTTCATGAAGATTCATTTGAACAATTTCAAACCTTTTGATGACAACAAGTCTGAGAGCAGCTTAAGTACTGCATCCCACACAAGTTCACAGCTGAGCACTTTAAACACAGTCTGAGCAACTTTAAGAGCTTTTGGCATTTCAAACCTTTTATCGAAATCTTCTGGTCTGATTCACCGCGAAGCCCAGCGTGCCCCGAAAGGCTGCCAGAGTGTAAATAAAGCCTTAAACAAGCACCCCTCGGCATGGCAACAAGCCTGAATTAAAGGCCATCCGTATATTACGGCAACAGTGTCACTTTATTGCTGAAATCAATTTAGCGAGGGCCTGGAGCGGGAGGGACATGGCCTTGGTCAGAGTGAGGTTTATCTAAGCTGAGCAGGCTGACAGAAACACAGCGTCTATAATGAACTCAAGGGTGTCCAATAAAGCCTTTTATTCACCCTTTGCACAACAGCAACACGTGCACGGCACCAACATCCAGCTTTACATTTCTCTGCCGCGCTAAAAACCAGCAGCTCTCCTGTAATTACACCTGCTCCACAAACGCTTCAACAAAACACGCAAATCAGAAAGACGAGTCATCATCAAAAACATATTTAGTTATTAAACAGACGGAAAGCCATTTACTGTGACCTTTAGCTGGAGAAAATACCAGAAACCATCCATAGGAACAAAAAACAACCTTCTGGGGTTTATTCACAAACTCTAATCAAAAACTTTTCAACATTTACGTTGGAGGCATCAGAGTGTGTAAGCAGGCTGGTTCTGAACCGAAAACAGAATCTCTCACCTCATTAATGGCTGCAAAGAGCAGTCAGCCAAACAACTTCCACTAAAATGTTCATGTAATGGAGACGAAGACCAGCTGCTGGGAACGGGTCTCTTCAGGAGAACTTAGGGGTGCTTTCACCTCCCTGGTCCCTCCTCGGTTCTGTTTGTTTGTTTGGTCTGAACTCAGTAAAGGTTCTAGGGTGGAACTAAAGAACCGTATAGACCCGTTGGAGGAGGTGGTCATTAAAACATGAGGGACAGAACACAGCTGTGCCTGAGGAGCTTCTCTTCATCACTTGGTCATACTGTGTGTCGGTTCTGATTGAACATCTTTAGAACTGAAACACATGCTAACGTGTAGCATCCAGATCTGCAGCGCACCGTGTGTAGGCTTCAGAACCGTAGACCAGGAAGACACCGGAAACAAGTTAGGTTTAGCCTGAACAGAAACGTCCTGTCAGAACAGAAAAGGAAGGACAAGTATTCTTTACCTTCATAGAAAACCATGGTCTCTGAGGCCAGCTGCAGGTGTTTATGGTTGTTAGCTGTTAAACACACTGACTGGACAGAGGAACTCATATCAGGTTTACAGGTTTCTGTAGGGCCGTACTATAACGAGCTAGTGTTCTCATTGGCTGTTTTTGAATGATGAATAAAATACAGTAGCAACAGCTGAGTGTTAGCAGATGTAGCATGTAAGCTAACCAGTCGGCTGGTTTGTTTCCATGCTGTTTTAATATAGCTATAAATGAATACCATAGGTTATATCTGTGGAATGACTGACTTTTTTCCACATTATGACCAAATATAAAGCTTAGCTCTGTTTTCTGTCCCTGCCTCAGCACCACGGCGGTCCATAAAACACAAACATCACCTGACAAACCTCAGAATTCAGCGTCCTGCCTGTGACTGCATAGGACAAAGTTGTATCATCTAAAGATTAGAACACCTTGATTTTTTCCTCCGTACACACTGGGGTGTGGCTGTTCTCTAATTAGGGCTCTAGAAACTCATCATGTGGTCCAATACAAGCAGCGAGCCATCGTTATTCACTGTATTGATGGAAATAGACCAAAATGCATTGCAACTTGTCCAAAATGATCTAGACTCATTTAGAATTAAAAACCAACTAGAGGTCAATGTCTGACACCACTTAGGCTCCGCCCAATAAATACATAATCAGTGTTTATAAAAGCTAAGACGGTCTATTGTTTGAGATCACAAAAGCATTATTTCTAAATCAAAACAACTTTAATTCATCATTTCTCAACATCAAATGATGTAAGTTTAAACTCTACAGGCAGCAGAGGATCGGAGTTCCTTCAAGGAATGATGGGATTTTAATTATTCACTGAAGTTTATGAAGTGATAAATCACTAACACAAGTTGTTTATCATCTGGGGGTAACCCTCCCCCCAAAAAGTTTATGTTTTTCTTTGAAACACAAGCCAAAGCTGTGGTAAAGCTGCAGAAACACGCTGGAGTTGGATTTAGTTTGAGTCTCAAGAAAATGTGAAGTGACTACACCATAACAACGTTATTTCAGACAGCAGAATAAAGATTTGTATTGTTTACATTAAAAATCAACTTTTCTGATTTATCTGAGTCCTTCCTGGTTTCTTATACTCAGACCTTCCACTTCCTGACTTCAGTGCTTAAGAAGTCAGTAAATTCTGAAGTGTTTCCTTTTTGGTCTCAGCTCATGCATACATTAAGGTAAACCGTACGCTCCTCACTGTTAAACTTTGGTTGTAATTAAACAGAGGTGATTATGAAATCCCAGTTATATCCTCCATTCTTGATTGTAATTATAAAATACTTGTCTCATGATTGCAATACCAGGCATAAGCTCACCCAGAATAGACTAAATGTCTGAAATGTGTCAAAACAGTGTATGTGTTTAGAGATGTAACACAACATGTGAGAGCTGATCTCACGCTCAGCGTTTCACTGCAGTGTCCTTTCATCTGCAAAGAGCTTTCAATGATTGTGATTTCATTCAGTCATTAACACAGTAATGTTGGATGTTTTACACTGATACTAACTAACTAACTGACAACCCTTGCAAGACCAATGCTCTACCTGCTGAGCTACTGCCTTCCAATGTGGAACTAGAGAGAGTAGGTTAACAATAGAGATCAGGAGCTGTTCTGATAAATGAAAAGTTTGACAATTAGGAACCTGTTCTGTTGCTTGAGATCGGACTGGAACATCCTTATTTATTTTCTCACTAATGTACTTACTCTGATTACCCAATCAGAGACAGTGGAGGATTCTTATTTTACTTGAGGACACTTGAGGGCACCCTGCAGGAGCAGGTAATCAAACACTCAATGTTTAGAGTGAAAGATAGCCTCCCTCCCACTGACCCAAACTGTCCGACTGATGTTTTTGTAACAACTGCAATATGTTGTCCTTTAGAAATGGAAGGAAAAAACTAATCTTTTTTCAACAGTGGCTTGGTACTAAACATGTTGTTTGATGTTTAGATGTCCCCCCTTACCTGATGTCTGCTTCTCAGGCTGTGGTCTAAATGTCCACTTGTTCACTACATAGTGAGTCGGCCATTTTGCTGCAGAATTACAGTAAAAGGTTTGCTCGTTTCTATTCATTCCCTCTTTAAGGCCAGAGCTCTCAGGTCCACAGACCAGAATCTACTAACAGGTCCAACCCAAGTCCTCAGGTCCACAGACCAGAATCTACTAACAGTTCCAACCTGAGTCCTCAGGTCCACAGACCAGAATCTACTAACAGTTCCAACCTGAGTCCTCAGGTCCACAGACCAGAATCTACTAACAGTTCCAACCTGAGTCCTCAGGTCCACAGACCAGAATCTACTAACAGGTCCAACCCAAGTCCTCAGGTCCACAGACCAGAATCTACTAACAGTTCCAACCTGAGTCCTCAGGTCCACAGACCAGAATCTACTAACAGGTCCAACCCAAGTCCTCAGGTCCACAGACCAGAATCTCCTAACAGTTCCAACCCGAGTCCTCAGGTCCACAGACCAGAATCTACTAACAGGTCCAACCTGAGTCCTCAGGTCCACAGACCAGAATCTCCTAACAGGTCCAACCCAAGTCCTCAGGTCCACAGACCAGAATCTCCTAACAGGTCCAACCTGAGTCCTCAGGTCCACAGACCAGAATCTCCTAACAGTTCCAACCCGAGTCCTCAGGTCCACAGACCAGAATCTACTAACAGGTCCAACCTGAGTCCTCAGGTCCACAGACCAGAATCTACTAACAGGTCCAACCTGAGTCCTCAGGTCCACAGACCAGAATCTCCTAACAGGTCCAACCCAAGTCCTCAGGTCCACAGACCAGAATCTCCTAACAGGTCCAACCCAAGTCCTCAGGTCCACAGACCAGAATCTCCTAACAGGTCCAACCTGAGTCCTCAGGTCCACAGACCAGAATCTACTAACAGTTCCAACCCTAGTCCTCAGGTCCACAGACCAGAATCTCCTAACAGTTCCAAGGACCAGATTTAAAGTCCAGGTGATCTCTCCTTCCAGTCTGTTGCACCTCGACTTTGGAATGACCGTCCTTTAGTTTGACGCTGTATAGACAGTCTGGACTCCTTTAAAAAGCAGCTGAAGACCCAATTATTCAAAACTGCTTTTAACTCAATCGTTTATGTTCTCTTATTGGTGTTAACATTTCTATTTGTAATGATATTTTTTATTTGTTTTGTCGATTCTACTTGTTTTATTATTCTAGGAAATTTTAATCTGTCCTTTATTGTTTTTATAGTCTTTTAGTTTATCTTGATGTTTTTGGTTCTTTGTCTTTTAATCATGTTTAATTCTGTTTTTTGTGAAGCACTTTGTGATTTTTGTCTGTGAAAGGTGCTATAGAAATAAACTTCACTTACTATTAAAACTCGTTGTGTGGTCGATGAAAGCAGTGGATACACTCTGTTCACTACTTTGGTGGGAATAGACCATTAACACTGTATAAACAGAACCGACAGAGCATGCTAACGCTAACAACTCATATTAATGTGAATTCTGGTAAACAGTAGATTAGAAATTTAATGACTTCCACACATTACAGCTGAAAAAACAGCGGTTTGATCCAGAACTATTCTTCTCTACTCTATAGTCTTGTCTTATCTTGCTCTGAATGATATTCACTGATAGTGTCTGAATGTTGAAGGGCGTGCTGCAGCTGCTGGTCCATGCTTGTGTTAGTGAGTATGTTTCAATGAAGAAGTGTAACCAGTAATCACTAATATATGTAATTAAATATAACATTTGTGTTATGGAGACTAATAATGGTGATTACATTATTCCATCTAAAGCAGCTAAATAATGCATCCATTCAGGTGTTGAATTCAGGTGAATCCTGATGGATTATTTATGAGAGAACAAACTGAAAACTCAGTGCACAATAATGACACACGCTGTGTTCAAATGGTGTTGGACACCCAAAGCACGAGGCTGTTCCCTATCCACTGTATAGGGGACTAGATAGTGAACACCATGTCGCGAGTGAACAGCCTCAGATAACAGCGATGGCTGCAGGGAACTCTTGACAAATAACTTCCTGTACTAGTCTTTGTAGACGACTGTCAGCCATCGGTTGACCGCCTCCTATCTGTGCTGGCAGATGAATCTCAGACGCACAGATCAGGTAATATTCTGCACTTAATGCTGGCATTTAAGAAACATTCCTCCACCACAGGCAAAAACGGAGCACGGCTTGGCATTTAGAAGCGGATAATAAAAGTTTCCTTAAATATAGCTCTCATCTCAGAGTGCTTTTTAGATGCCCTTAGTGGAGTCAATTATCTCCCCACACTTGCTATTACTGAGACACTCGGAGCACCTCGCGCCTTAAAAGGTCCGTGAATCATGCTTTCTCAAAAATGTCACATTCATAACTGCTTCTCAAAATGCAGAACCCGCAATGTCGGCGACTAAGTCACGTGTGCACATCTCCTGTCTGTTTGTTACACAAACATGCCTCTTCGATTCACTGAAAGCTCAAAGCAGAGCGGCGTTCTTCTAATGGGGAACGCAATGAGCAGCTCCACAGTCACAGGAATCCACAGTTAATCACAATAAAGGCTTTGAACAGAAACCAGAGAAGTTTTTAACACAGAAAAAGCTCTATTAAATCTAGCTATTTCACAGCTAGTTTATTACATCTAGTTTCTTTATATTAGGCTCTACTGTGTCTAGTTCTATATAGGGAGTAAAATTATTGCGTTAATTAGGCTTGGACGGTATCCCAAGCTCAGCTTTGGGGCGGCGTATAGCTCAGTTGGCAGAGTGGCCGGTCTGGTAACCGGAGGGTCGCTGGTTCGATCCCCAGCTCCGGCTGGGTTAGATTGTCGTTGTGTCCTTGGGCAAGACACTTCACCCACCTTGCCTGTGTGACTGTGTGTGAACGTTGGTGGTGGTCAGAAGGGCCGATGGCGCAGAATGGCAGCCTCTCTTCTGTCAGACTGCCCCAGGTCAGCTGTGGCTACAGTCGTCTGTCGTAGTTTACCACCACCGGTGTAAATGTGTGCGTGAAAGAATAATGGAGCTTCTGTCAAAGCACTTTTGGTGCCCTGACAAGTGCTATATAAATCCAATCCATTATTATTATTATTATCCAAATTTTAATACCGTCAAACTCCCTCCACATTTTACCGGGGTATACGGTATTACCGTGACCAGGGTTGGACTGGGACCTTAATTCGGCTCGGGCATTTTCGGTCATGGCTCCCACCATGAGCACTTACAGCTGATGCTCGGGTCGGACGCTACCGCTGTTGACTGAAGCGCTGTAAAAGCTAGTGAACACTCGCCTCGCCACAACAAGGAACAGCTAAGTAAAACAAGGGAGGTGGGGTGGGGGGGTGTCCCACTGTTGACTAAAGCCCTAAGCGTGCACAAATCTACTGTATGTATTCTCTCCGTTCTTTCATTTGTGAGACGAAACCAGAACAACCGGAAGTAGTCGTTTTTGGTAAGCCGATTCCTCAAAACTAAATTGGAAATACGGCCAAACGGGGAAACTCCACTGTTGACTGAAGCCCTAAGTGCACAGAACACACCAGCAGCTATAGGAGCTCGCGCAACAACAAGGAAGTGCTGATTAAAACAAGTCGCTAGGATAGCGGGCGGCGCGAGTGCCCCAGACCGGCGCAAAGTTACAGTCGGCTCACCGGCTGTCCAGTGCTGACCGTGCCTTTTTTCATGACAGTACTGAAACGGATACCGTTGCTATTTTCAATACCGGGTGTATACGGTATTACCGTAATACCACCCAAGCCTAGCGTTAAATGATATTAATTAATTACAACCATATTTAGCTCATCATGTTTTTTAACTGCGATAATCTAATTTTTAATCTCTTCACCGTTTCTGCATTTGGGCTTCTGTTACAGTGATGTGTGTGCCATAATAATAATAATAATAATTATTATTATTCTAATTATTATTATTATTCAAAATGAATGACAATGAAATGCTATTGAATATGCCAGTATAATCATTAAAAAAACTAAGAAGTGACAGTAAAAATAGATTAAGACTGAACTTTTAAAAACCTGTTAGTCAAAATGACGGACAACAAAAAAGTCTAGAGCAACCTCTGGTCCGACTATATTCTGCTGGTACCACTCAGCCTCATCCACTAATTCCAGCTCCTTCCCTGCCAGAGAGGTAGCATTCCATGTCCCAATAGTCAGTTTTACCATCCCCCCCCCCCCCCCCCCCCCCCCCCCCCCCC
>SSNR01000268.1:589094-612076 GCA_006937965.1 Callopanchax toddi | reverse complement strand
CCCCCCCCCCCCCCCACACACACACACACACACACACACACACACAGATGATATGTGTGATGGGCTGAGCAGGCAGATCTGCCCAGGAAACGATGGGAATTTAAAGTGCCCTCTAGCCACCTAGTGAATAGAAGACAAATGACCAAAGTGTGTGTGCTGCACTAATGAGCATACTGCCATTGTTGTGCACAAACTGCCAATTGATTTTACATGAATCTCCAACTAAAGCAAAAAGGAAAGACCAAAGTCTTCTGTTTCACAGCTGGAGACTCTTGAATACCTTCCAAATTCACGGGAGGGCTCTTTTCATTTAGCGAGGCTGAGACGACGACACACGAGCTTCAGAACCACTACAGCTCTGTGTCGGCTGTGAGTGGTGTGGAAGATCCGTGACTTAACGTAGCGCTTTGTGGTGTAGACACACAGTCTGTGGGACTATTAGTAGGAGAGTGTGGTTTTATGGTTTAATAGCTCCACACAGAGACCAAAGACCAACAAAACCGCATCCTGTAACGGGTCCAACATAAAAGCTCGTCCTCAAATATGAAAGGACAGAATCATGGATGGATGGATAAACAGTCTACATCTTCCTCCTCGATTCCTCCAGATAGAACAGTTTCGTACAAACCCACTGACCTTGATTCCAACTGAAGACTCACTTTTGATATTTTCTCACTATTTTGTCTCCAGCTGGTCAATAACAGCTGTTAGATCTGGATTCATAAGGAGCTCAACCCTCTGATGGTTCCTCCAGTGACCTTTGATCGGGTATGGGAATGAAGAATGTATAAAATACTAAATGCAACACAAAGCTGGTGGACTTGGCTGGAATGGACTGGATTCCACTCAGAACCAAAACACACCAGGGTATCTAGAGCTACCGTCACAACACTGAGTAGTGAGGGTTAATCAGAGACCTTTCTACCGTTTACGTAGACCTCGGAACATTATTTACCACCATACACAGCAGGTCAGATGTAGAGACTCACTGATGTGGACCATGTGTTGCCTCCAGTGCTGGCGTGGTGCCCATTGTCACTAAAGGTCAGACTACCACTACTACGCCCTAACGTTAGCTTGAACCGTGGTGGTTAAGAGTCAATTGCCATCGCCGACCATGCATTCCATTCCATTTGGATGCTTGGTGGATTGCATATAAAACCGAGGTGCTTTAGCTCTCATCCAGTTGAAGTTGATGACGTTTTACAAACCAGACAGTGAGCCTGCTGGTTATTTCCTACTACAGGCCTGAGTCAGAACTTCAATGCTGGGTTTTCCACCCGGTGGTCAGAAGACTTGATATTTGCCCATGATGACGATGACGGTTGTCTGAACGTTGAAGATACAGAAAGCCTGAGCAAAGCATTAAGCCTGGGTCCCTAACGCTGCTCCTTGGTAGCTCAGCGTTTTTGGCGAGTCTTCTAGTCTCTCCTGAAGCGTTTGCAGCTTGCAAAATCATGCAATAGTCACGACATCTTGTGGGAACTGAGAACAGGAAGCACATCTTTTGGCCTGTATTTGGTCAGAATTACTGTTGTGTTTTGTGGGATTATGTTAATTCTTCAACAACGGGTCAGTGAGCGATTTATTGGAATAGTCTGTTTCTAAAAGTTACATAAATATTCTACAATGCAACGCTCCTCGTCCATGTACTGGTGGTTGTTTATGGTAAACGTACTAGTAGCAGTTCAGCGTATTGTTGTAATTTCTGTGTCATAAAGTAGTCCACAATGTCGTGACATGTGAGTCTCAGCCGCGCCTCGGCTCAGAAATAGAAACGTTGCGTATCTTTAGCGCCGTGGAGCGGACCAGAGCATCTGGGACGCGATGTGGCGGACCTCAAGGGACAACTTTATCTGATTACAATCGTTTCTATTCAAAATCACGGCTCGGGCGCCACAGCACTGATGTTTTATGTGGGACCCAGGCTTAAGCTAGCTAGTTGTCCACCCAGGTGAGCAGAGCATGTTTGAAACATCGAACAGCCACTGAATGCTAATTCAGCATGAAACATAGCCTGGCCAGATATGCTAAAGCTAAAGTTCAAACAAACAACAGAAACTTTAGCAGACAGAACTTTAATTAAAATAGGACACATTGAAGTCTGAAAACAACAACAATAAATCAAAAATAATACCCGTGAAACCAAATTTAGCACTTTTAATGGCTTTAAATTTGGCTATTTTATTTGATCACATAATAATACTTTTAGAAACCCTGTAGACACCCTGCAAACAGACACAAAACTCTAAAGAAACACACACTTTGTGACGTTACCATGGCTAACTGTGCTTTTCTATCTTATTCATCCTTGTGTGGTTTCTAAGGTCAAAACCACCACGATGAAAGTACTACTACTGGTGACATCAATACTGTCCTCTAACACTGGGACTCTCAACTGGTGGGTCACGACCCACTTTTGGGCCATTTCAAGAGAATATTACACACAATCACAACAAGGCAAATATACAGAGAGCAGAGAGAAGTGCTAAACCCAGAATACATCAAAAAATAGCCCAAATTATTCCAGTGAGACTCAGGGACGATAGACAGTGGCAGTCCGTCCTACACGGTCTACTGTAGGTCTAGGACCGCCCTGACGATAGATTACCTCATACTGCTGGATATTGGTGCTCAAACATGACTTCTAGTTATGGCTGCTTTGCTGGTCTTCTGCTGCTGGATGCTGAGTTTTCCATGTGGAGTGATGTAACAGATACGTTGTAACCTGTGGAGCCTGTTGGGTTTGAATCAAGCTGTGAGATCACTACAGTCAGTTTTTTGGGGTATGCATATCTAGCATCCGTTTGCTGCTCTGTCATGTTGTTGTTGGAACAGTTGTGTTCAGGTAGTAACTGTTGTTTCAGTCTACTCAGTAACCTACTGGTGACATCATCGGTTTAACGTTATCTATTCACATTCCTTAACAGTAGGTGGCGATACGTTCTGTAATGCTATTTGACCTCCAGCATTTCACACCACAGAAGAAGACCTGCAGACGTTTTCTTCGCAGACGCAGAAGGAGTTTTCTTCTATGGAGGACAAAAACCTGAGGACAGGTTGGCAGGCGGAGTTACTTTAAAAGCTTCAGACTTTGAGACTCTTTTTATAAGAAGAAAACTGTGTTTGTTCAGTAAATCCTCCAAACGACGTCAGAGTTTCACCTCAGGCTGAAGCGATAGTGGATGGTTTTCCTTATTTACCTCCTTACCAATGTGGCGTCCATATGTTTACAAACACATACAAACCCTCTACTTTATTGGGTTAATTCTTTATAGTTTTTACTTTTTATTTTAGATCTACCGGTTTTTTACTTTAGTTCAATGTCTCAGGTGTGTGAAGGAACTTAAACAAGTCATAGCCCAGTATAAATAGGGTTTGCTGCGTAAGACAGTAAGTGTGTTAAATGTTGATGATGTCATCAGTAGAACATTAAAGTGATAATATGCAGTTTTGCTTGTTTTGGGCTCCCTCTGGTGTCCGTTTTAAATCACTGCATTAAACAAGTTACCAGATCGTTTCCGCTTCTAAACGCCTAAATCTACCTGTTGAAATGTCTCCTCAGCCTTCATAGCTTTCTACAGGAGCGGTTATTTACTCTTTCAAAGAAATCAGCTGTGTTCAAGCAGGGAGAGATGGAAAAAATCAGGAATCATGAGCTAAAGACACTCCAGTGCTAGCATAACAGCTAGCCACTTTGGGTTAGCCTAACCCTCGTGAGACATGTGACTTCCTGGGTACCGTGACGGCGACGGAGATCTTGCAATCGTGGTATTCCGGATCTAATCACCAGATGGGGCTAAGTGACTTTTCATTAACTCTGTAAAGAGTCATATTAGCACAGACTGGCTCAAGGAGGAGATTTAAAAATATGACAAAGTTGCATATTATCACTTTAAGTGAATCCTTTGAACTGCTCATTAGTTTTAACTGACGTTGGATTAAAGCTGCTGCTGAATTCTTTCCCAACACGTTTTAGTGGTTGTTGGAGAATCAGTGAGGATTCTCAGCTGAAGCTACATATTTTAATTTTTTTACTTCTCTGTAGTTTTTTAAAGGCATACACAGTAACCAGGCAAACAATGTAGCTTTTAACATTTTTCTTAAAGCCTCTTAACAACGTTCTAATATAGTATAGCCATAAATATATTGTGGAGATTAAAAAACCCCAAAAGAAACCAATAAAGTGGTTGTCTCACAGTTCTCTGAAAACTTCAGCCAATCCTATCATTCGGACCGAACGATAGGATTGGACAATCCAGCTGTCTGTCTGCCGCATTTCCTCACTGCTTGGATTCACCAATAATCCGCCCGGACACATTTTGGGGCAGAACATCCCGGAAGTGAAAGTGAAAGTAGAAGTAGGCCAGAGAGTCGCTTAGCGCTTCCATTTTAAGATAAAAATACCAGAGTCCCCCTCAAAAAACACCTTTTCAGCTAGCGGAAAACTAAAAACGTTTGGAGGTGAAAAGAGGAAAAGCTGGGGGAACATTTCTGCAGATGGAGTTAGACTCTGCTTTGTCACCTTTGCAATCCGTGGTCCCAATATCCGCCGGAGGCTGGCGTATGGATTTTACCCGACGGGAGGGGTGAGTTCACCGAGACGTGTTTCTGTAAACTAGCTAGGAGACCTAGCTTGTTTACCTGGCTACTGAGTATGGCTTTAAGGGATTTAGCATTCAAACACCAGCTGAGTGTTAAAACATCAGTAAAGATCTGCCTGTTGAGTCAGACTCATGGTCATGTTTTAATGACTGGCTGAATGTTGAGTCAGTGAGTTCTGATCTAGGGCTACATATTTAGTCTTTTGTTTGATTTTTATTTCACGTTTGTTCCTGAAAACAGTTGATTCTGTTCAAAAGCCTGAATTTAATGAAGAGTTTATATTAAACAGCAGCTGACTGAAGGTAATTAAAGAGGACCATTTCCTCTCTAGCGCCACCATCTGATGGTCGTAGCATTACTGTGATATTCTTCTCTCCTGTCTCAGGTTCAAACTAAACCATCATTTCATAAATTGATATATTTCCTGACTTTGTGCCCCGGGGCTCTGGAGCCACCAGTTGAGAACCAGTTAAATTGGATCTCCACTGGTCCATCTACATCCTGTCGGAGTTGTTCTCGTCAGCGGCCACCAGCAGCCTTTATCTGCTCCCACAATGCCCTTACATACCCAGGCACAGCAAGGTCCTTGATGTTATCAAAGCGCTTTAATCATCGGAAAAATTGAGCCGCTCCCTCCTACCTTGTGCTTTGCAGGCAGACAAAATCCAATCACTCATAAGAGAGGTTATTGATTGATGTAATCTGACTGGAGGTGAGGTGGTGGGGGGGACGTGACAGATTGCTTTTTGTCTTCTACATGTGTTACTCTGGGCTGGACGCCATGTCTGCTTTCAGCTGGTGTTTAATGTTCTCACATCCTTCCTGCCCTCATCGTATCAGACCGCCCAGCGACTCCCACAGACCTCCTCCAGAGCTCACAAACGACCATCAGTTCACGGGTCACATGAGGCGCTACGGAACCAAAACGCATCAGGACACGAGTGACTCGTATTCAACCAAGTCTCTGGATGAACGACTGTCTAAATATGCTGCTTTTGGTCCTATTTTCTGCTCTTCTTACCCTCTATGAACCTGATCTGAGCTCTCCTACCAGAACACTGAGGTACTGGTCTCCATGAGTACACCGACCTTCAGGATGCCTGGATACCAAGTTGTTCACAACCTCCACCATAAGCTGTGTCTTCCTTCCTGCACACCTTTACAACCAGTTCAACGGCAGCTTTAGTGTCGTGTGCAGAGATCTGGAATCAGCTGATGTGAAGCTAAAACACATTTCATCTCCACCTTCAAGAGAGAGCGCCTCCTACCCACAATGCACTCACTTACTGCTGAGGCTGACCTCTGTACGCCTGATCAAAATCCCTCAGTCAGAAAACCCCAAAACAGAAATCTCTTGGAACAAAACAAAAACAGGTTCACACAATCCAAAAGTCAGAACTAAAACACGTCTTTAATAAACCTGATATTATTTAGCTTCAGTCAGACATAGAGACTAAGATAAGCTCTACATGACCTGGAGGTAAAGGGTTAATATTAACATCTTCATGGTTCTTAGAATGTTTTTCCTTCAGGTCCTGCTTCTCCAACGTACAGAGGTTTAAACAGCAGCTGAGTTTAACAGTTTAGTCAAATAAAAATAAAACTCAGATCCATCTGAGAACTACAAAAGTCCAGGAGGAAGTAAATAGACGTCACTTCCATTTTCAACGTGATCCCCTGTAGAAACGCTGAGGTCGGCGTCTGGGCCGTCCACTCAGGTCTGACCTGACCCATGAGGGAGGAAGGTGGCTCAGCTCAGCCATGGATGAGTGGAGTGTTTCTACCCGTCCAGAGCGTGGGACAAAACGTCATTAACTCCACTCTACAAGAGCAAAGAGAAACTGAAGTTCTCCCTTTATAGAACACGTCAGAGGACTAGAGTTAAAAACCAAGCCCCAGGCGAGAGGTGGAACCCCCAGGAATCACGATAGAGAGACTCTCAACATTCTGGGTCCTCAGCAGCTTAAAGCAGGGCTTCCAGACCCACAAAGTTCTTTATCTGGATCAGCCCTGCCTTCTAAGATCAAGTGGCTGAAACAAGGAGGTGAATTTATCACAAGTGAGCAATGCAATTACCCTGGGAGTGTCCACGTGACGGAGATCAATATGACACAAAGCACCGAGCCATCGACCCTCATCCATGACAAAGTGCTCCTCAGAAAGGACCGGATTACTGGGCTTTGTGAGCCTCCTGCGTTTTGATCTACCGATGGGTCACGGCTACGTTATAAAGGAGCCATTGTTTTACTAGACTGAGGAGTAATGAGCGCGCTGCTGCAGTCGGATAACGCAGAGTCACAGCCGGACCCGAGGAACCACAGACTGCAACCAGAGCTGACCTTTAACCCTTTCACTGGCAGGTCAAACACTTGGCCAGCACATGACCCGTTACAGGACACGTCTGATCACGTGTTTTATTTACAGCCTGAAAAGTAAAAGAAACAAAAACTTAAAAATAAAAGACCAAGCATCTGAAGAAAAGTCAAATAAATGAGACATTTTTAAAACACCACATCAAAACGCTGTTTTTAAAGGCCCCAGTGAGACCAAATGGTCCAAACTGTTCATGTCCAGGTCCAGTGAGGGCCTTTAAAGGTTACCTGGAGTATCCTAGAACATCTGAGAAGTATTACTAGAGTTTAGCATCATTAAAGTAACTGTTGGGTTTTCAGCTATTTCTACAAACATAAATCTAAACATTCAGCTCCTTTGACTTCTTGTATCATATTTGATACTTTGTTATTTTTAATGGAATTTAAAGTAAAGTCCTCCCACTGTTTCAAATCCTTTAAATATGTGTGCTCTTTAAATAAGATAAGAATTATTTATTGTCATTAAGCATACACATAACAAAATTAACTCTCCGCTCTCAGCTTACAAGGCACTAGAAAAAACAACTAAAGCTATACTGAATATAAAAAGAAAAAAAATCAAATTTAAAAAAGACATAAAAACAACCATCTCCTTCTGAGAGGCCATGCACACAAAAATAGGAATAACATGCATAAAAAACAGAAGAAATTATAAAATATATAGTGTATAAAAAGAATAAAATGTTAATGCAAAAAACACTGATTGCACTGAGTGACATTTAGATTGAAAGTGACTGGTGTATTGATCAAAAGACACCAGTCTGGTAAATGTTGATCATTTCAATCAAATCATTTCAATCTGAATCATAAAACTTTAAACCACCAGACAGCTTTTGATTTCTGTTAGTTTTCTTTTAAAATGCAGTTAAAGTTTTATGAAAATGTCTGAAAAACCCAGACTTCCTTCCCTCTCATGATGTCATCACGTCACTCTGAGGTCTTATTATTATTTTAAATCTTTTGCAAACAAACTCTTATTTCTCCCAGTCCCTTTAGTTTAGCGTTGGTGTTTCTTTGCTTAGACTTCAAATCTTCAAAAGGTTTCTGATCAAACTGAGCTCAGATCAGGTCCAGCTGTGGGTCACGTAAGGTCACTCAAACAGCTTTTCTGCAAGAACTTTTGACATTAACGTCCCTAAAAGGGGAGTGGAGATGACCTGGTTAACATACACTCAGGTGCACGACACCAGTGGATGGTAGAACAGTCCTGAGCTGATGCAGTTTGGGATTAAACCCAGACACATCGGTTTATAACGTCGTTAAGGAACAAAATCTGATCCGTTTAACCATCACGTCAAACACCTGCTAGGAGTTTCTTCAGGTTGAAGATATCAGTAAAGGTAGTTTATGTCTGAATAATGGATCAGCTGTAGGCTCATTTCAGGTGATAATGACATGAAGGACACAACGAGCTGCTGGTCCTCACAAGCTTTGTGAAGCTGTGCATCAATGGGCCTGAGAAGAGCACGAGACGTCGTCGTTAAACTGGAACTGATGCTCAAGGTCACATGATCCGTTACTGAGACGGGAGGAAGAGCAGCTGCTCTTCCTAGAGCTGCACGGGAGGTGCCTCGGTGGAGTGTACGATATGTCTGGTGGCGCTGCTGCTTCCTGTCTGATCTGACTACACATTAGTGCTGCTCCAATCAGAGGACTGCTTCCTGCTTCTTGAGACTCCACCTACTTGTAGTGATGTCACCAGTGGGTGTGGTTATTGCTGTAGATAAATCACTTCAGAACAACCCAAATATTCATTTAAGGGCCAGCAGGGGGCTCTAGTAACCAGAGCACTACCAGAAACCTGCAACAGAACCTCCACATTAAAACCAATCAGCTATCAGCTGCTACTCAAATTTCTTTCTAAACACATGAAAAGTAACTTATAAGCTACAAGATGGCCGTAAAGTTTTAGTATCCAGAGCGTAGTCATAAAAACACGAGGAGGAGACAAACAGCGCGGTTAAAAAGGGATCAAAAAGAACCCTGTTAAGGAGGAGGAGAGGGAAAATTGTGGACCTCAGGGAGCGTTCAGGCAAACCCACACAGCGGCTGAATCAGTGGGATAAAGAGACGGGGAAGGAGCTGGGGAGTAATAGATTTTAGCTGCTTGGCCACTCTTCCCACACAGAGTTTTCTGTTTTAATAGAGGGAGGGGGAAAATAGGTGAAGTCAGCAAAAACAAAATGCCGCCATTAAATCATCTCCCCGGATCTGGTGTCAGAGCAGTAATAGGAAATGCACTCATCATCAGAAAGGTTACTGCTTTCCAGAACCTCCCTGCTAGCATTTCTCTCTTTTTATCTCCTAGTCCCTCCCCCTCGCACATCTCTGGGTCCTCCGCCCAAACCGCGCTGGAGGGTTCCTCCGACAACACCGTGAGCCTGACTGAGGCTGAGTTTAAGGTTTTAAACCAACCGGCATCAAATTCAAGTCACATTCAAGGTGAGTTTGGAACCATTTTTACAAGTCAATGTTTCATAAACATTTAAAGGAATTCTTATTTCCTTTTCTTTACAGCGTTCACCCAAAGACCTTTGTGCTACCATCACTAATGGTTACAAAACTTTCAAAACCTTGAAAATATCACAATAAAATTCAAGGATTAAATCATCCTGTAAGAAACCATCAGAATGACGTTACCAGTACAAGTTGATTTCATCCCTTTCAGAACAGAACTGACTAAAGTAGCTCAAATTTCACCAACATGTTTAAAATGTGACACATTGACGTGTAAAAACTAGTGGTGGGACTCCATTAAAATAATTAATCTAATTAATTATTTACATTTTAAGAGTACAAGAAAATTTGCCCCTAAAAGCTTTTTTTTTGTTTATTTAAAATAATTTTAGTGGGGGAAAGAATCAAATAATAGTAATAAAAAATGCATTTAAATTCAAAACAGATTAATGATAAAAAAATATCCCTGCTGCTAAAACTGGACAGACTTAAAAGTACAGAACTTTATTATCAGGTTTATTAATGCCAGTCTCATTTAACTGGAGGACAAACATTATTTAATATAGTTGTAGTAAGTTGGCTAATATAAGTTAGCTAGGTTTAGTTAGTTAAGTTGACTAAATTAAGTTAGGTAGGTTAAGTTAGTTAAGTTGACTAAATTAAGTTGACTAAATTAAGTTAGGTAGGTTAAGTTAGTTAAGTTGACTAAATTAAGTTAGGTAGGTTAAGTTAGTTAAGTTGGTTAAGTTAGTTAAGTTGACTAAATTAAGTTAGGTAGGTTAAGTTAGTTAAGATGACTAAATTAAGTTAGCTGGGTTAAGTTAGTTAAGTTGACTAAATTAAATTAGGTAGGTTAAGTTAGTTAAGTTGACTAAATTAAGTTAGGTAGGTTAAGTTAGTTAAGTTGACTAAATTAAGTTAGGTAGGTTAAGTTAGTTACGTTGACTAAATTAAGTTACGTAGGTTAAGTTACTTAAGTTGGTTAAGTTAGTTAAGTTGACTAAATTAAATTAGGTAGGTTAAGTTGGTTAAGTTAGTTAAGTTGACTAAATTAAGTTAGGTAGGTTAAGTTAGTTAAGATGACTAAATTAAGTTAGCTGGGTTAAGTTAGTTAAGCTGACTAAATTAAATTAGGTAGGTTAAGTTAGTTAAGTTGACTAAATTAAGTTAGGTAGGTTAAGTTAGTTAAGTTGACTAGATTAAGTTAGGTAGGTTAAGTTAGTTAAGATGGTTAAGTTAGTTAAGTTGACTAAATTAAGTTAGGTAGGTTAAGTTAGTTAAGTTGGTTAAGTTAGTTAAGTTGACTAAAAGGTTAAGTTAGTTAATTTTGTTAAGTTAGTTAAGTTGACTAAATTAAGTTAGGTAGGTTAAGTTAGTTAAGTTGACTAAATAAAGCTAGCTAGGTTAAGTTAGTTAAATTGGTTAAGTTAGTTAAGTTGACAAAATTAAGTTAGGCAGGTTAAGTTAGTTAAGTTGACTAAATTAAGTTAGCAAGGTTAAGTTACTTAAGTTGACTAAATTAAGTTAGCTAGGTTAAGTTAGTTAAGTTGGTTAAGTTAGTTATGTTGTTAAATTAGCTAAGGTAAGTTAGCTTGGTCAAGCTGGCTAAGTTAGCTTGCTTTTTAAAGTATAAATAGCTAAAAACCTGTTGTATTTTATATGGTTTTAAATACAAACTTGTTTAATTTGACCTTTTATTTGAATAATGTTCTACATATATATAAATTGGTATAAACAAATAGTAATTGTCCTGTAGAAATCTATATAATGGATACCTTCGTTGCCTCAGACATCATCAGGTTGGAAGGTAACCTCTTAGTTTTAGGTGTGAGGTTGTTTTTGTGTCTCTATGCTGATTTCATGAAGTAGGAGAGGTTAGTAAAGGCTCAGACTTCTGGGCAACACCAACACAATACAGCAGCTTTAAAACAGGCCCCAGAAAAATATAACATGTAGAGATCCATATCACCACCTCTCATATCAGGGTTTCACACTAACATCTGCGGAGGTACCAGGTCCAGGAGGGAAGCTCAGACCTCCTCCCTCTCCCAGACCCTTCTGGGGATCCCAAGGTCTTCCCAGACCAGAGCATTCAGACTTATCCCTACAGAGTCCTGGCTCATGGTATAGCTGATATTAACAATAATAATAGTTACAATGATAAAATTATGATGCTAGTAATAATAATGATAAACATAATAATCATGACAATCATAATAAAAATTATAATAATATTAATGAAGACTGCTACTACTAACTGTATTTAGTAGTACTGTTGTTGTGTTTACTGGTGTGTCTGTGGTGAACTCTCATCTTTTAGCTCGTTAATCCATTAGACTGATCTGAACTCATTATTCACAGAAAGATGTTTATAAATAGTTCCAATCTTCATTTCTGAGCTCGTTTATGAGGTCTGACAAAACACCAGAAGCTCAGCAGTTAAACAGTTCCATCATCACGCTGTCATAGTATTTATTACTGATAGATGTGTATTTATTACTGATAGATGTGTATTTATTGATGATAGATGTGTATTTATTACTGATAGATGTGTTTTTATTGATGATAGATGTGTATTTACTGATGATAGACGTGTATTTATTACTGATAGATGTGTATTTATTACTGATAGATGTGTATTTATTAGTGATAGACGTGTATTTATTACTGATAGATGTGTATTTATGAGTGATAGATGTGTATTTATTACTGATAGATGTGTATTTATTACTGATAGATGTGTATTTATTACTGATAGATGTGTATTTATTGATGATAGATGTGTATTTATTACTGATAGATGTGTATTTATTACTGATAGATGTGTATTTATTGATGATAGATGTGTATTTATTACTGATAGATGTGTTTTTATTGATGATAGATGTGTATTTACTGATGATAGACGTGTATTTATTACTGATAGATGTGTATTTATTAGTGATAGATGTGTATTTACTGATGATAGATGTGTATTTATTGATGATAGATGTGTATTTATTAATGATAGATGTGTATTTATTACTGATAGATGTGTATTTATTACTGATAGATGTGTATTTATTACTGATAGATGTGTATTTATTGATGATAGATGTGTATTTATTACTGATAGATGTGTATTTACTGATGATAGATGTGTATTTACTGATGATAGATGTGTATTTACTGATGATAGATGTGTATTTACTGATGATAGATGTATATTTATTACTGATGTGTATTTATTACTGATAGATGTGTATTTATTACTGATAGATGTGTATTTATTACTGATAGATGTATATTTATTACTGATAGATGTGTATTTACTGATGATAGATGTGTATTTACTGATGATAGATGTGTATTTACCGATGATAGATGTGTATTTACCGATGATAGATGTATATTTATTACTGATAGATGTGTATTTATTACTGATAGATGTGTATTTATTACTGATAGATGTATATTTATTACTGATAGATGTGTATTTACCGATGATAGATGCGTATTTACTGATGATAGATGTGTATTTACTGATGATAGTTGTGTATTTACTGATGATAGATGCGTATTTACTGATGATAGATGCGTATTTACTGATGATAGATGTGTATTTACTGATGATAGATGTGTATTTACCGATGATAGATGTGTATTTACTGATGATAGATGTGTATTTATTACTGATAGATGTGTATTTATTACTGATAGATGTGTATTTACCGATGATAGATGTGTATTTACCGATGATAGATGTATATTTATTACTGATAGATGTGTATTTATTACTGATAGATGTGTATTTATTACTGATAGATGTATATTTATTACTGATAGATGTGTATTTACCGATGATAGATGTATATTTATTACTGATAGATGTGTATTTATTACTGATAGATGTATATTTATTACTGATAGATGTGTATTTACCGATGATAGATGTATATTTATTACTGATAGATGTGTATTTATTACTGATAGATGTGTATTTACCGATGATAGATGTGTATTTACTGATGATAGATGCGTATTTACTGATGATAGATGCGTATTTACTGATGATAGATGTGTATTTACTGATGATAGATGTGTATTTACTGATGATAGATGCGTATTTATTGATGATAGATGTGTATTTACTGATGATAGTTGTGTATTTACTGATGATAGTTGTGTATTTACTGATGATAGATGCGTATTTACTGATGATAGATGCGTATTTACTGATGATAGATGTGTATTTACTGATGATAGATGCGTATTTACCGATGATAGATGTGTATTTACCGATGATAGATGTATATTTATTACTGATAGATGTGTATTTATTACTGATAGATGTGTATTTATTACTGATAGATGTATATTTATTACTGATAGATGTGTATTTACCGATGATAGATGTATATTTATTACTGATAGATGTGTATTTATTACTGATAGATGTATATTTATTACTGATAGATGTGTATTTACCGATGATAGATGTATATTTATTACTGATAGATGTGTATTTATTACTGATAGATGTGTATTTACCGATGATAGATGTGTATTTACTGATGATAGATGTGTATTTACCGATGATAGATGTGTATTTACCGATGATAGATGTGTATTTACTGATGATAGATGTATATTTATTACTGATGTGTATTTATTACTGATAGATGTGTATTTATTACTGATAGATGTGTATTTATTACTGATAGATGTGTATTTACCGATGATAGATGTGTATTTACCGATGATAGATGTGTATTTACCGATGATAGATGTGTATTTATTGATGATAGATGTGTATTTACCGATGATAGATGTGTATTTACCGATGATAGATGTGTATTTACCGATGATAGATGTGTATTTACCGATGATAGATGTGTATTTACCGATGACAGATGTGTATTTATAGATGACAGATGTGTATTTACTGATGATAGATGTGTATTTACTGATGATAGATGTGTAATTACTGATGATAGATGTGTAATTACTGATGATAGATGTGTAATTACTGATGATAGATGTGTAATTACTGATGATAGATGTGTAATTACTGATGATAGTTGTGTATTTACTGATGATAGTTGTGTATTTACTGATGATAGATGCGTATTTACTGATGATAGATGCGTATTTACTGATGATAGATGTGTATTTACTGATGATAGATGCGTATTTACTGATGATAGATGCGTATTTACTGATGATAGATGCGTATTTACTGATGATAGATGCGTATTTATTGATGATAGATGCGTATTTATTGATGATAGATGTGTATTTATTACTGATAGATGTATATTTATTACTGATAGATGTGTATTTACCGATGATAGATGTGTATTTATTGATGATAGATGTGTATTTACTGATGATAGATGTGTATTTACTGATGATAGATGTGTATTTACTGATGATAGATGTGTATTTACTGATGATAGATGTGTATTTATTGATGATAGATGTGTATTTATTGATGATAGATGTGTATTTACTGATGATAGATGTGTATTTATTGATGATAGATGTGTATTTACTGATGATAGATGCGTATTTACTGATGATAGATGTGTATTTACTGATGATAGATGTGTATTTACTGATGATAGATGTGTATTTACTGATGATAGATGTGTATTTACTGATGATAAGACACACATACTCATTACTGGTTCGTGTTTCGTGTTCTATGGAGGCTGGAGAGCCCTCAGCCTCTCCCTGCTCCGTTTCTCTTTAGATTAGAAGGTCTGAGTGAGATAAAGCCTTCGTGTTGTGATCCTCTGGTTTCTAACAGGAACTACAGGGATAACTGAAGGTCTTTTTTATATCACCTCCCACCAGTCTGAACCATGAGTCAGCACTATCCTGGAAGCTTTAAGGTCAACATCCACATGAATGTTTCTGATGCTTCGTGTTCTGGATCAGTAACGTCTGATCCTGACCTTTAAGGACCCACATCCTAGTGAAGACCTCCAGGTCAACCTGTGGTCAGAAACAACAGGATGAAGCAGCTCCTGTTCGTTAAACCAGTTACACTAATGTCCCTCTGGGATTATTAACGTTGTTTTTCTCCTCTGATCTCTGTAGAACAGACACATGAAGATATCCAGCATCTGGACTACAAGCTGTAACACCTTGGATGTGACCGCAGATTCATTTGAGTCTTTAATCTGAGAGTTTCTCCTGAGCCTCCTCCACAAAACAAGAGGGCCACTTCCCAGGTGATAAATCACCGCTGACAGGGGGCATTACACGCACAAACGGACCGCCGAAGCCGCACCTTTAGAACAATTAATTAGCTGTCTGACACTCATTTATCACCGCGGCAATAAGGTGAAAAAAAGAAAAAGAAACCAAGAGTTTATTAAAGCTCCGGCGAATGTCCAGGAGCTAAAGGCTGAGACACGTCACGCATGAGACATTCACATTCTTACATCACATGATAAATACAGCAGTAATACTCCTAAACAAACACACAAAATAGAGTCATCACACAACACCACAATAATAAATAACAGGCTTTCAATAAATACTGTACACGTTACACTGCTACTACATCACATCACCTACAGGGACACTACTGCTCAGAAAAACAACCATGCACTAGAAACCACCAGGCCTCGCCCCCAAACCCGTTCTGAAGAGGCAGGAAGTCTGAGGGGGTTCCAGCGTGCACACAGGGATGTGCACGTGAGGGTCGAGACGCGTCCAGCAGCTGCTGCTTTGACAGGACTGAGAGCCAACAGGGACACGGAGCCGGGCCTCGTTCTGAAGAGGGGTCAGCTGATCCGTCACTCAGAGGACCGGAGACAGAGGAAGACTTCTAGACACTAAACGTCTACTACAGCTACGTACACACACTCTAGTACTAATACTACAGTTCTGTACAGGACGGACTTTTCCTGTGAGTTCTGGTCCTTTAGAGTGGAAAACAACACGGGTCTCTGAGAGCCTCGGCTCAAGTGCTCTAATTACTGCACTGATTGGCTGGCTTCAATCAATAATACTGATTAGTACTGATTAGAGGGAGGCCACACACGGAGAAATAGAAACACAAATCAGGTTGATCTCAGAGGAAAGCTGTCTGAAGGCTGGAGGCACCGAGAGGTCAGAACGGCTGTGACCCAGGATCAGATCCACAGAGCGTCCTCAGATCAGACCGAGCCCACAGACACGTGTGTGTGTGTGTGTGTGTTACTAAACGCTGTAGAAGGACATTACATCTCAAACCGGTAACATCGTTTACCAGACAGAGAAACTCACAAAGGTCACGGAAAAAACTCAAACCCGACAAAACAAACGGCGAGAAAACGTCGACTTGTTGTTACAGAGCTAAACAGGAAGTAGTCATCTG
Organism: Callopanchax toddi; assembly: GCA_006937965.1. Taxonomy (NCBI): domain Eukaryota; kingdom Metazoa; phylum Chordata; class Actinopteri; order Cyprinodontiformes; family Nothobranchiidae; genus Callopanchax; species Callopanchax toddi. The sequence goes on along the minus strand of SSNR01000268.1, from coordinate 595,291 downwards.
ACCAGAGCAATACTGGGGCAACAGTGGCTCAGGGGAAAGAGAGGTCGACGTCTGAGCCGTAGCCTGGGTTCACTCCCCGGTCCAGGACAGGTGTCGAACGTCAGGGTACTGAAAACCCATCCAACATGGCTGCTCCTCCAAGAAAAACAAGGACGGGTCAAAAGCAGAGAAACACTTTACTTAAAGGAATACAGAATAAATAAAGTATTATTATTACTCCTCATAACTAGACAGACCAGGAGAGACGCTGCTGCAGATCAGAACAATCAGCAGCTCAGTTTCAGGTATTTAAATAACTTGGACTCTAAAACGTCCCACTGATGCTTTAGAACTCCTTATCACCTGTTAGCTAACCGCTGCAGTTCACTATGAGACACTTTAGCTTGTTTCAGCTGAACTGTGTCCGTTCCTATCCTGTACGTCCTGCTGCTGCAGAACACCACGACCTAAACCAACGGTCTGAGGTTAGCTAAAGGCCGGCTCACACGGCAGGATTTTTAACCCGATTCTCCTCCTCCCAGAGCCTGATCGTTAAAGATAATCTTATCAGATCCTCCTCTCGTGTGTGGAGGGTTAGGAGCGCTCTGGTCCGCTCGGAACGCCGTCAGAACCGCTCCGATCGCAAATCTGTTAAATCGAACATGTTGGATCGTCTAGACGAGACATCGCAGTGTGTGTGGTGACCCCCGAGAATCTGCCAGTGGAGACTGACATGTAGCCAATCAGAGAGCGAGTTGACAGACTCCGCTGAGCGGAGCAAAAGGAGTCTCTCATCAAAACAGCTGCTCGGATTTTTTAAACTGTCACAAGTTCATTGTCCTCGCCTTCCTCCGCTTATCCGGGTCGTGGCGGCAGCCGGGCATCCCAGGCCATCCTCTTCCCGGACAAATCCACCAGCTCCTCAGCTGGGACGCCCAGGCGTTCCCCGGTCAACCTGGAGATGTATTTCCTCCAGATTGTCCTGGGTCGACCCGGGGGTCTCCTGCCGGCAGGACGTTCCCAAAACACCTCCCGTTCATTGTTTTTAATAACAATAAAAGCTTTCACGTTTGTTTACTCTAAAGTCACGGTTGATCTCGTGAAGTTCTGTGAGATTTTACGTCTGATCTGGGAATGTTTGTGTATAAAATCGGTTCGTGTGTGATCCCACCACACTGTAGGATCAGGACGGTCAGTGTCCGCCATTTTTAAAGGAACATTTCTCGCCACGTGTGTGGTCTCTTAGGATTTAAAATCGTCCGACAATTTGAAAATCCCGCCGTGTGAACCGGCCTTAACAGAGCTCTAATGCATCAGGATGACTTCAGAGCAGCAGCTGTTTTAAACACCTGGAACTAGCTGGAGCAGTGTCTCTCCTGATCCCACCAGTCAGAGGACTACTTCCTGTTTCTAGAGACCCCGCCCACTTTAGTGGGTGTGGTCCTGCCTGTAGATAAGTGACAGGAGCTGCTTCAGGATGACCTTCAGGGTTTGGTCCAGACCGGTTCCATTAGCTTGTTGAACCATAACATCAGGATTAATCTAACGTTTTAATGGGTTTCCGGTTATTTCCGGACCTTTGTGGGTTTAACGGGTCGTTCTCCTCCACTGGGAACACAACCGGTTAGTTTAGAGAAGTTGACCATCTCCTGTTAGAGCATGAAGAAAAACAGAAAGCTGTCTGTTCCAATCTCTCAACACACACATCACACTTTACATCCTGGCATCGTAGGAAAAGTCTTCAAAACAATAAACAGAGAAACTGGATCAAATCCTTAATGGTCCCATTGTTTCACATTCGGCTCTGCCTCTATGTGTGGGGGTCCGGTCTGGATCAGAGGTGCTGCGAAGCGACGTGCCGGTCCCGCTCTTCGGCCCCATTCGACCTTCAATCTGCCTCTCTCCCCCTCTCTCTCTGTCTCTAAGCCAACGGTCGTCAGTCCCGACATTTTACGGGGGGTGGGGTGAGGTGGCTGCCCAGCTCTCACAACCTGTGCAATGCAAAGATAGAAAGAGTCAGGGCAGCACACCTCACACCCTGACCAGAACCCTCCTAACGCCCACGCTGCTTCAGAACATTCAGAACGAACCACACCCTCCTGGTTCCTGGTAAACAAGCTAAACGCCTCCCAGCTCCTCTAGGTGACACAGAGGGGTCCACTAACGTGAAAACAAACAAAAAACGGAGTTTGTCACTGGTGGTGATGGTTGGTGAAAAGTCTTCTGACTGATGGTTTTGGGACCAGTGACTGGGTCACACAGGGTGGATGATGTCATAAACACACCGTGTGTCAGGAACTAGTTTTTCTAGCGGTTTAAGACCTTCTCACACCTGTAGTGCGGTTCTGAATTTCCAGCTCTTATTTGCTGTTTTGTTTCAGAATGTCTCTACAGCTCAGGTGAGACTGTTCAGTCTGCTGATTGGTCAGATTGTCTGGGGGCGGGGCTGATGCTGAGCTGCTCTACAACACGTCTAACCTCCTTAGACTTATAGACCCACTGAGGCCGCGTTGAGACAAACTCCCTCTGATCCCGTCACCAACCATCACAGTGAGTCCTGGCTCCAGAGCACCACTCAGCTACCTGCCTTCTGATTGGTGTTCATGACACAGAAACAGGAAGTTATGAGCATCACTGGAAACGTTACAGTAAAGTTCTGTCATTTATAACATCAGTGTTATTATCTGATCACTACTGATGATATAACATATAAAAACGACCAGTTATGCTTCAAAACAACAGGTTACATCCATCAGGCTGGAAGGTTTTTACTGTTCTAGGAGCTCCTGTTGAGCCGTAAGTCTGACTTTATTAGATTTTGATCTTATTGGATGATTACATCATGCTGCAATACCACAGAAGAAACCTGTTTATTAAACAGCTGAAATCCCAAGAAAGGAGGAGAATTAATTGTGGTTTTCATTATCCTTTAATCATGTGAGCAAATGTATGTGGCAGGTCAATACAGGGGCCTCACCTCGGCCCCCACACCCCGGGAGCCGGGCGGCTGCAGCCTAATGAAGACTGAATTTTAATCATCGGGAGGATACGGCTGCTCAGGACACACACACACTCACACACACACACACTCACACACACACACACACACACACACACACACACACACACACACACACACCCCTCACCTCACTAAGTTCTCATTGTCGCCTGGTCCTTTGCAGGTTGCACACTCGGTCCTCGTGTCGTCGGCTTTGGGTTTTTTCTGCACTGCAGACTGGCGTTGTCTGCGTTCCCGTGGCAGCGGTTCCTATGGAAACACGGCTGATTAGAAACCCGAGCGGATGCTGGTTGGAGGCGGGGATGTAAAATAAAACCATCTTCATCATCACTACACATAAAAACATTTAGAGAGGTAAGGGTGACAGGGTCTGGCTCCAGTGAAGGGTTAAACACGGGACTGCTTCACGTCCTCACTGCATTGTGCTCTGATCTATTTCAGCTACACTGTCCTGAGGGCCCATACTGGTTGTTGTTCAGCTGTGACCTGATGATACTGGTTTTATATAAATCTGATTCTAAAACCTAAAAATAGACCATGAACACAATGTGTTTCTATTCTGATTAACTTGATGTGATTCTGGTAGGAAAAACTTTCACCTGTTAGCATGAATTAGCACTCAGAGCTGTGGAGTTCATGGACCCCCACAAATAACTGACTTTAGAGTTTCTGATCTGATGAACATACTGAATAACGGCTGATTCTGATCTTTAGTTTAGCTCTGGTTTCAAGAACCATGTGAAAAATTCAAGCACTTTCCAAACCTTGAAACACCTGGTTAAAATTCAGGCCCTTTTAGGGGGATCAAGCCCCCGTAGGGACCCTGAACCTGTTTGTTATATTTTTACATGAATCTGCAGGAAGTCTAAAGTGAGAATCACAGAATCCTTTAGAATGGACCTGAGCTCTGCCTTCGATCAACACTCTCGCCCTGCAGGACGATCCGATGAATAAGAACTTAAATCAACAACAAATAATGATGGATGAGACGATGAAAGCCAGCATCCCTCTCTTAGATCAGGAAAACAGTCAGAATGAATCCATTAAAATAACAAAATGAAATGAATTTAAGTAAAAACTTGAGAAAAGCTTCCTGCAGCAGGAAGAAGTACCAGACCTCGACTTTCTCCTCTGTGTCTTCAGCCATGGGAACCCTCTTTCTCTTCTGCCCTCTGGTTCTCTGTGAAGCACAAACATTTCACTTAAGCACCAACAAAATTCCATTAAACTTCATCCATCTGTGGGCTGAATACATAAAAACCTCTCTGCACTGACTTTAAACTCAGCTTGATTCACTCACTAAATCAAACTGAATCACTTCAAACGTTTTGTCCTGTGAATACAGAAAGGCCAGATCAGGAGAGTTCGTAGAAAGTGTTTCAGCACAACAACACTGGCTTTCTGATGCAGCAACAAACCGAAGAGATAATGCTGATGAACAGGTGAATGTTAGTTTAGAGACGGGTTTACCTGTTACTGTGGAGAGCGGGTGATAATGTTGTTGCCTGTGTGTTCCTGTTAGCTACATACCTCCTGAACTGCTGGATATGAATTAAACTAACAGAAATCACCTGATGAACATCGACAGCTGATCAGCTGTTAGAGCCAAACACATTCAAGATGGCTGCCACGGCTGATCGACAAACTCACAAGTGTCTCAATGGAGTCAGTTTCACAGATACTGAGCTACTGGGATCTTAAACAAACTGGAACACTTTTAAGGAGAGTTTTATAGATCATTCCACCTCCCTACATGGTTTATATACCTGAACATTACACAATTTAAAAAGTCTGCAAATATGGGACAAGATGCAGCGTACATGTTCATTGGTGTACTGTAGTGTACCTGTCTGTTGACCTCTGCAACTTAACATGAAACTGTTTAGTTTGTTTCAACTAAATTACATAAAATGACTACATGCTACTGCACTGCAGCAGCTTAAACACATGTCAGCCTAAACAGTCTGATGCTAAATCACTGAGGTTAGCTAACAGGTAATATAGCGTTCTAACAGTAGAGGTTAACTAACAGGTAATATAGTGTTCTAACTGTAGAGGTTAACTAACAGGTAATATAGAGTTCTAACTGTAGAGGTTAGCTAACAGGTAATATAGAGTTCTAACTGTAGAGGTTAGCTAACAGGTAATATAGTGTTCTAACTGTAGAGGTTAGCTAACAGGTAATATAGTGTTCTAACTGTAGAGGTTAACTAACAGGTAATATAGTGTTCTAACTGTAGAGGTTAACTAACAGGTAATATAGTGTTCTAACTGTAGAGGTTAACTAACAGCTAATATAGTGTTCTAACTGTAGAGGTTAGCTAAAAGGTAATATAGCGTTCTAACAGTAGAGGTTAACTAACATGTAACATAGTGTTCTAACTGTACAGGTTAACTAACAGGTAATATAGTGTTCTAACTGTAGAGGTTAGCTAACAGGTAATATAGTGTTCTACCTGTAGAGGTTAGCTAACAGGTAATATAGAGTTCTAACTGTAGAGGTTCTCTAACAGGTAATATAGAGTTCTAACTGTAGAGGTTAACTAACAGCTAATATAGTGTTCTAACTGTAGAGGTTAGCTAAAAGGTAATATAGCGTTCTAACAGTAGAGGTTAACTAACATGTAACATAGTGTTCTAACTGTACAGGTTAACAAACAGCTAATATAGTGTTCTAACTGTAGAGGTTAGCTAAAAGGTAATATAGCGTTCCAACTGTAGAGGTTAACTAACAGGTAATATAGAGTTCTAACTGTAGAGGTTAACTAACAGGTAATATAGAGTTCTAACTGTAGAGGTTAACTAACAGGTAATATAGTGTTCTAACTGTACAGGTTAACTAACAGGTAATATAGTGTTCTACCTGTAGAGGTTAACTAACAGGTAATATAGAGTTCTAACTGTAGAGGTTCTCTAACAGGTAATATAGAGTTCTAACTGTAGAGGTTAACTAACAGGTAATATAGAGTTCTAACTGTAGAGGTTAACTAACAGGTAATATAGAGTTCTAACTGTAGAGGTTAACTAACAGGTAATATAGAGTTCTAACTGTAGAGGTTAACTAACAGGTAATATAGAGTTCTAACTGTAGAGCAGGGGTATTCAACTAAATATGCCAAAGGTCCAGATCAGCATTCGCGACCTGGTCCTCGGTCCGGGGTCAGCGCCACCTTAACCTGCTTACACACACGTGTATATA
>SSNR01000268.1:564124-579591 GCA_006937965.1 Callopanchax toddi | reverse complement strand
CAGGAGCCGCTAACTAGCAGGAGCCACTAACTAACAGGAGCCGCTAACTAACAGGAGCCGCTTACTAACAGGAGCCGCTAACTAACAGGAGCCGCTAACTAACAGGAGCAGCTAACTAACAGGAGCAGCTAACTAACAGGAGCCGCTAACTAACAGGAGCCGCTAACTAACAGGAGCCGCTAACTAACAGGAGCCGCTAACTAACAGGAGCCACTAACTAACAGGAGCCGCTAACTAGCAGGAGCCGCTAACTAACAGGAGCCACTAACTAACAGGAGCCGCTAACTAACAGGAGCCGCTAACTAACAGGAGCCGCTAACTAGCAGGAGCCGCTAACTAACAGGAGCCACTAACTAACAGGAGCCGCTAACTAACAGGAGCTAATCATATATTTACCAGCATTTATTTATTTATTAACCTATTTTCCCCTCATTTTTGGTTAATTAGAAAATATAGATAATGATAATAATAAATATAATAATAATAATATATAATAATGATAAGTGCACTAGTAATAAATCCTTCTGGTTTCTGGACAGATATTTGTACAAATAAGACCAAACTAAACGATAAATGTTTCTTTATAAACCACTCTAGAGCTACTTAGTTGTCATGTCTTTATTAAAGACAACAGCCGGAGCTCCTCCTCTCATTTCGTCTCTAAGCACCTTTCACTCAGTAAAAACCTCCAGAACATGTACTGTTGCTAGCTCAAATTAGCCGAAATGTATCAATTCTTTCCCAAAAAGTCCAATCAGATGATCACCTGTTCCAATTTGTCCAATGAGTTGCTGCTTCTCAAATTCTAACCAACAAAGTGAAGGACAAAACACACTACACACCGTCCCTCTCAGTTGTGGCTTCTTGGGCTCTGGAGACATCTCCTGTGGGATGAATTTGATTGGTCCTTTAATTTGCCTCCGAGATCTCTTGGTGCCATCAGGTAACGTCTCCATGGCGATGTCGGCTTCGTCGCTGCTGGCCTGGTCACACTCTGAGCACTGCCTGAGAGGAACAGACATGTCAGAGAATCAGAACGGCTCAGGTCCAGGTCCAGGTTCTGGACTGAAGGGAACAGAGGGGTTTGTTCTGTATATCACCTGCTGCTAGCTTGTTTTGACAACAAAATAAAAGCAAAATAAAAATCCATTTCTCTTTTACTACATTCTTTTTGTGACTGTTTTTAGCTAAAATCTAAATTGAAATACAAATTCAGTCTCCTTCAATTCCTTCAAGTTCCCACCTCTGGAGCAGTGAGGAGCCACACCCACCAGTGACCTCACAAAAGTGGGTGGGATCTCTGGAAACAAGAAGTAGTACTCTGACCTAACAATACTTAGATTGGTGAAAAATTAGTGGCCAACTTTCAGGTTAGGGTACTGCAGCAGCATAAACACCAGAAGAGTCAGCGTTAATGTGACCTGGTATAGAAAGCAGCTCAGAGCTGGTTTCATCCTAGAGGAGATCTACAGACCTCAGTGGGGCGTTGGCATCGGGCAGGTGTCCTGATAGAACTAGTGTCTTTCATTTCTAGGAGTCAAGTTCTGGGAGAATTCTTTGTAACAGTCAGTTAAAGTCTAGTAAATTCTCTTAGAAACTGTTAAACCTTCAGCTAGTATCAGGTCACACAGATATCGGACCTGGATCAGCATCACTAAGCTTCAGAATGTTCTTCTACCAATGTGACGCAAATGTGAGACCTTTTCTCTTCTTATGGAATTAGGACATAATTGAAATAAAAAATGATTTAATCATTCATTCATTCATTCGTGTATTTGAGTCAAACAGGTCATTCCTACAGGTCAGAATCAAAATGAAAGAAATCTAAAAGATTCCTACTTAAAACACATCTCCACAGCTGAGATTCTATTAAACAGAAGGACAAATCTATTGATTGTGTGGAGCGAATGTTTCCAGGATGAGAAGCTGCTCCTGCTGTTTGTTGTGAGGAGGAGGAGGAGGAGGAGGAGGAAGAGGAGGAGGAGCGTGATGATGGTCTGGAGTCAGCACCGTAATAAAGACGCTTTCCTCCATTCAGCTTCTAATTCTGAATCAATAAAGCACTGACTCCAGTAGAGCCTCTGAATGCGTTACACAAACACATCACGTAGTCCAGCAGCAGCAGGTTTAGTCCTTTCTTTCATCAACAAAGGAAATAAAAACACTTGAGTCTCTTTTAAACAGAAGAAGCTGCTCACTGACCACTAGAGGTTACACTTCCACCAGTCCGTCTCTCTTATCTGACACCAACATCCCACTGCTCCTTTAGACTCATGCTTATTAGCATTATGACAGACATGTTTCTGACACCATCTGTGGAGAGCAGCTCCTCCTCTACAGGATAAAGCTGAACCTAAAGATGAGTCCCTTCATCACCGACTGAACCAGCTCCAGGATGAAGGTAAACACTCATCACAGTCCATGACGTCCACCATGAGGATCAGCCATGTTAGTCTGCAACGCCTCCATCAGTCCAGTCCAGCTCCAGTCATTAGTCAGATCCATCCAAGCTCTAAACCAGGGAACTCAAATCTTAAAGGGCCGTTAATGATAAGGAACAGTTCAATGTTCAGACAGGTCCTGTTGGGGCTTTGTTTCAAGGATGAGGATAAGATCACTGCAGCCTGAACTCTTTAGGTTTTCCACCAATGTCATCAGTAAGTCAAACATCCTGTGGGTAGTGCGTACAGAAACCATTCCAACTTATTCAGTCCGTTTGTTTACTCGTGTTCCAGGACGTCTATCTGTATGGAAAAAGCCACAGGGATCCAACACCTTCACTAAAACCAGACTCACTCTCAAGGTGAGTTCTGAAGGGTTTCCAGCAGCGTACAGTGGTGAAGACTCATCTGAGTCTTATACTCACAGAGTCTGATCATCTGAGCGCACAGACTCAGCAACATGTTATCTCAAAATGGTGACTTCACTTCCTCAACTCCAAAACATGAATGTAAACGACAGAAACCAGCGGCCAGCGTGTGCAGAGCTATTCTAGAACGGCATCCTTTATTCACTGACATTCTTTGATTCGACATATCATTTGGCAAAAGGTCCTTTATATACCTGAAAGTTACATCATTTGTTACAGATCCGCAGCAGTCTCTCTCGCAGGGTTCAGTACGTTACATTTTAGACCTTTTGAGATCGTTATGTATGACATTTTAGACCAACAAGACACACAAATAGAAAGCTAAATAATCCCAAAAATATCATTTAAAAAAATGTATTAAATAAAATGAAAAAAAAAAAAAAAAGATAGGTGACATACATCATTAAATAATAACCATATGGACACACTTTATTTATTTACCTACAGAAATGAACTAAATCACAACACTTCTAGAAGTGTGTCAAAGGCTCCGACTGACAAATATCAATTTAAATCAATCCTGGTGATGACACTCAATAAATTATGTTACTAAATACTTTCATTAGAAAAAAGCTGAGGACTTTTCCCCCAGCCCACCTCCATCCTAATCACACAAAACTCTTTAAATGTTTTTAACGCTCTGAGTTAGGGCTGCACGATATTAGAAAAACCTGCGAGACGCAACAACAGTGCCTAATGTTGAGATAACGATAACACATCCTGCAATAAATAAAACCTGTTTGCTTTTTTCTGTCTGTGATTTTACAAAAACACTTGTTAAATCTACTCTAATAAACATTTCCTATTAACTCTGTGCATTGTGTAAATAACTCCAACATAGTGTCTCTAGCACTGACTGACAGATTCTAGTGGCTAACAGCAGAAACCATCCACTGATGTTGCTCATCTCCTCCTCGCCTGTCACCTGTCAGGTTTTCTAACTGCGGCTGTGAACCACCTGGTTCCCGTAGATTTTACTGATGGTGCGTTCAATGCGCCTCAAAAATACAAGGACAAAGCAGATAAACTATGAACCGATCGACTGGTTAAACGCCGAGTCGTTGGTGTTAGATCACTGGACGGTTCCCCTCCACGCCCCTCTGGGGAACGAGTTACAAGGACAGCAGTCGTGCCACGAAACCTCCGTTAAACGCGACGTGAACAAGCGCTCACTCAGTGGCGGACGCACACACATGGTGTTTGTGACGCCTACTGAACTAGCGAGTGCGCTAAAAGTAGCTCCTGAGATGAAAAAGGTTGGGCACCCATTAACTGATCAATGTAACCGTTGTTTCTACCGATGAGAGACACACGGGGAAGCTACGTTGCTCATTTAGCCGTAGCTACTGGTGCAGTCAGATCCGACAGGTCATGACCAAACCACCGGTTCAGAATCTCGCCATCCTACTACAAACACTGGCCCTCTGGCGCGTCGCAAACTGAGCATTTACAGTTTTCTCCTTCTTCTTCATGTGGTTTATTAGCGGTAGCACCACCAGCTTCCAGCTAACAGAGGACCTCAGAAAGGCGGACAACTTCAGATTTTGGAGTTTTACTCAGTGTATTTTATAGCCAAAGCTTCAAATTTAAGACTTGACTTAATTCAATTTTAGACTTTGGATGAAAATCTGGGCGTTTTTTAGACTTGTGTAGGCCTAAAACTTTACGTCATGAATTTTAGACTTTGTTAGTTGTTTTTAGACCCCGCGGGAAACCTGGACTAGCCTCCAGTCAGAGGATCACTTCCTGTTTCTAGAGACTCCACCTACTTTGAGTGATGTCAGTACGCCCCCCCCCCCCACCCCGCTGACCCAGTGGCTCCTACCAGTAGCTGTTCTTGGTCTTCTTGGGCATTCGCGTCAGTGGAGGCTCCAGGCAGCCCAGGTGGTAGTACAGCTTGCAGGTGTCACACAGCACCAGGAGGTGCTGGTCCTGGTTCTTCTTACAGATTCCACAGCTGTAATAGTATGAGTGAAGGTCAAAGGTCAAGGGTGTCATACACAAGAAGGAACAAGACGTTAAGAAAAAAGTAATAAAGTCTAAAATAAGTCTCTGATGAACGTTTTAGGAGTGTCCAAACTTTTCCAGATGGGGGTCTGGGAGTTAAAAGCCCTCCCTGGTTAGAAACATTCTACGTTTTTATTAAAGCTGCTATAGCTAATTTGGAAAACAAATTGGCTTAAAACTAGAGGTGGGCATAGATATTTTTTTTATCTAGATTAATCTCACCCTAATCTTGAAATTAATCTAGATTAAAATGTCTCATTTGAATTCTGCCAAAGGGTTCATAATACCGCTATGTGTGTTCATGAGGCTGAAGAGTCGTGATACTTCAAGTCTAGAGTTTAAGGTTAGTAACAGCTGATCCAGACAGTGGATCAGCTGTTACTAACCTAACAAGAAATACTAAACCTGTCAGAACTTCCCTCAGAAACCCAGACCTGAGTCACAAACCAGAACCTCCAGACCAGATGAGCTCTGAGCTCATTTTAACAACCTCTGATGGTTGATCAGGTTATCAGGATGAAACATTTTAACACTAAAACACACTGATCTGTCATCAGAGGTCTGTCTCCTTTAACTCTACAGCTGTTTTCTAAGGCTCACTCTGTTTTAAAGGGATATTCCACCAGAAAGTAATTTTTTTTGTCTATTGCCATATTCCTCATAGATAAGTGGGCAAAAACTATTTGTAAACAGCCCAGCTGTTTTCCTGATCCGGCAGTAGCTTAGCGTAAAACACTGTAAGTGCATGCTAGTAGTTACCATTCACTTACAGTGTTTCACGCTAAGCTAAAGCTAAAGGAGTACTGCTGGATCAGGAAAACAGCTGGGCTGGTTACTAATAGTTTTTGCCCACTTATCTATGAGGAATAAGGCAATAGACAAAAAAAATCACTTTCTGGTGGAATATCCCTTTAATAGTTTTACTGTAGAAACCTTCTCATCTCCTGACAGTAAAGGATTAGATTTAGTTTACAGGTGACCTGATTAAAGCATCAACTCTATTTTTTTACCACTTCAAAGTGATTGTAGCATCCAGTTTATCTGTAATGGATTCAATCTGCCTTAAATGTCTTTATTTCTCTGTTACACATGATCCTATAGGCTGTTTCATCATGTTTTTGTTAAATAAAACCACTTTGGGGGATTTAAACATTAACGAGTCTCTGAAAACTAAAGACAAACCTGATAAAGTCACTGACAGATCAATGTGTTTTAGTGTTGATGTTGTTTGATTGGTTGAATGTTCAGCTGTCAGTTACTCTGCAAATAACGTGTTTGAGCAGTGTACGCTGACACATTCCCTTCATTAACGAGAGGCGCGTGCACCGCTGAGGCTGTCGGCTCACCAGGAAACACCTGGAACCCAGACAGCCAGTCCAGACCTGTTGATGAGGAGCGTGGTCGGAGTTCTGCGTGAACTCAAGTAGCTGCTGCGGGTTCCGAACTTCCTACGGTCCAGTTCAGGTAGAGGGAGCGTATGCCGAGGTTGGCGCGGGCTTAGCTCTAAAGGGGCACTCCCACACGCACCTCCCGGTCCAGGTAAAGGTCCTGGACCGGGGGACCAGGTCCAGGTAAAGGACCCGGTCCAGGACCTTCACCTGGGTCACAGACCTGTTTCTGTCAAACTAGTCGCTTCCTGTGTTCACAGCTAGGGGGGGGTGACGCACGAGGCGCTGCTCTGTGGCTCCTGACACATCAAAAAGATGAACATTCAAGCTGACGGAGAGAAAGATGGAGGAATCAGCGGCTCGGCGCGCAACAGAGACTGGATCAGATATCAATCAGGGATCCTTCGTTCTGGTGTAGGAAAACGGCTGAATCCAACAGAGTGAACCTCTGTACATGACGGCAAAACGAACGCCTTTCTCAGAGGGGATTATCTGCAGATTCAGAGCGCGTGAGGACAGAATGTTGGGGATGATTTAGCGACGCATGAGCGCTGCATGAACCGCGGAACACGTGCGTTCCGAACCGTAGAGGGTGATCCGTACAGTTCACGGATTGATGATGGTCTGTTGCACCCCTACTAAAGATGAACAGAAGGTTGGCCATGTTTGGTGTGTTTACCTGTAGAGGATCGTGTTTGGTGTGTTTACCTGTAGAGGATCGTGTTTGGTGTGTTTACCTGTAGAGGATCGTGTTTGGTGTGTTTACCTGTAGAGGATCGTGTTTGGTGTGTTTACCTGTAGAGGATCGCTGGCAGGCTGGAGGATTTTCCTGGAGTCCCTCCCTCCTTCTTGCTGGGTTTCCGTTCCTTTGGCGCCTTCAGAATACCAGGAGTGTTCAGCTTCTACCCAAACAAACAAAGTTTCTTAACACCAAAGGTCTGAGGGAAAAGTAAAGCATGTGGCAGGTGAAGAAACGACAGCAGATAGTCAGATTACTCTGGTCTGAGTCTCAGGTGCAGCGCTGCCATGAAGGTTAATTAAAAAATTTATCTTGTAGGAGCCGAGTCTGCCGCTAAACAGACAAGGTTTCCCCCCCGAGGATGCTCTAATCTGAACACGCACGCTCTGCCTGCAGCGTCGAGGGACTCTTCCTGAGGGGACACCTGATAGACGGAGGGACAGGCGACAGGAGCAGGAGGCCGTCTCCTCAGTGTGGACCGGGGGCTGGTCTGCATCAGACCCCCACACAGGGTCTCCTCTGCTGATACGAGCAGTTTAACTCTGGTTAACGTTGCTCAGATGGATGAAGACGTTACAGAAACGGATTATGAATGCGGAGCTGCAGCAGCTGAGTGAAGCTTCAGGCTTTTATCCGTTTGGTTTCCTGACAGACGGACGCATCCTCCAGAAAAAACACCCAAATATCAGGATCCAGGCTGCTTTTAGTAAAGAGTATTTTCATCATTTAAGTAAACCGATAAATGTCAAGCACCACAGAACCCTTAAAAAACAACATAACGCTCCCGTCTGAGCAGATCTGTGCAGGTGTGAGTGCTGCTCTCCAGCTCTAGGACTAATCCATGCATGCAGCAATCTCTGGGCCCTAAAGCTCCAGTTATCTGCTGCGCTCTGATTTCATACCAGATTTAAGGATAAAAAACCTCTCAGCTGCATTCCAGAGAGAAATATGGAGCATCAGCCACGGCTGCAGCTCTACATAAACTCTGCATTCACAGAATGTAGAGACTTTAGAAGAGTTCTGATCCCAAATCAGTTTCAGCTACTTCAAAGTGGCCAAGGTCAACAGGTCACCCCGATTAGAGCTTTGAGATCCAGAAAATAAAAATCTAATCAAAATCCTTTATTAACCTCAGAGAGAAATTAGATGTTTCAGTGATTCATTGAAGTTTCTTCATAAAATCACTGAAGTCTGTTCTAGCTGTGGACTGAAAGGATCTTCTAGTGGTCTGTGATGGACAGGAAGGATCTTCTAGTGGTCTGTGATGGACAGGAAGGACCTTCTAGTGGTCTGTGATGGACTGAAAGGATCTTCTAGTGGTCTGTGATGGACAGCAAGGATCTTCTAGTGGTCTGTGATGGACAGGAAGGATCTTCTAGTGGTCTGTGATGGACAGCAAGGATCTTCTAGTGGTCTGTGATGGACAGCAAGGATCTTCTAGTGGTCTGTGATGGACAGCAAGGATCTTCTAGTGGTCTGTGATGGACAGCAAGGATCTTCTAGTGGTCTGTGATGGACAGGAAGGACCTTCTAGTGGTCTGTGATGGACTGGAAGGACCTTCTAGTGGTCTGTGATGGACAGGAAGGACCTTCTAGTGGTCTGTGATGGACTGGAAGGACCTTCTAGTGGTCTGTGATGGACTGGAAGGACCTTCTAGTGGTCTGTGATGGACAGGAAGGATCTTCTAGTTAGTTAGTTGATATTTTTTCCCTCCGAGTTAAATTATTAACATTGCGCCTGATAAAAGGGGTCTGTGGGCCGTATGCGACCCGGAGGCCCCCCTCCCCTGGTCTAGAGCCTCCAGCTGATCCAGATGCTGCTGCCAGAGTTCTGGTGAGAGTTAGGAGATCAGATTTCTACAGGTTTAGCATCACTTCACTGGCTCCCCGTAGATCCACAACTGAATTTAAAGTTTAGCTTCCAACTTCTAGAGTTCTCAAAGATCAGACTCCATCTGGTTTATCTTTTGATTGCTTAAAAATTCAGAAGAAAAGGGTTAGAAAAACTCACATCAGGACATAAACTCAACTCTCAACCCTTTAACCTACACATCAAGAAAAAGCAACAGAAAAATGTCCATGCATTTCAGGCAATGCTGGTAAAATTAGAGCTCTGTATGAATCCTATTCACTAAAGGAAGTGGTGAAACGGCTCCCTCGGTTGGGATTCTTCCTGATGTCTGGAAGCTGCCTGCAGGCGGGGCGTTGTCGGAGTGTTTCCGTGTGAAGTGGGCTGAACTTTGAGGACAGCCTGGAACAAAAGTCCAGCCTGTGGACAAAATGAGTGATGCTGGTCTAACTTTGGGACATCACTTCTTTCTGCAGATGCACAGGCAGGATGACAAATAGGAGCTAGAAGTGCAGCAGACAGATGACACAGAAGCATGCAGCGCTTTGACTGATGCTCCCAGCTTTTACCACACGCGTTCATAATGAGGTGATTTATGCTGGTCATCGTAGAGTCAGTCACGATCCGGTCCATTTATCTGTCCCACGCTCATATTCTAATCATTTTACCATTCATCTACAACACTCAGCTCCCTCTGACCAGCTCAACTTCTGATTCCCTGTTTCATCAATTCAGTAAATCAGATGTTTTATTCATGATGTCAAACTTTTAGTGACTTTGTTTGTAAACTACAAGGTCCAAGAGCTTCAGACAAAAACTACAAGTACGAAGGAGAAATACTTTGTTATATGTATAAAAACCTGTTTAATAAATGAGAAATATCCCATTACAACACGTTTATTCTTTTACTAATAGGGCTGGGTACCGAAACTCGGTACTTCTTTGGTACGGGTCCCAAAAAAATGTTTCGGTGCTAAATTTCTGTACTCTTACAATAAAATGTCCTTCTAAATGAGCCGCTCCATTTCTTCCAGCCCCGCTCTGCGTTACGAGCGGAGGAGAAGAGCTTGTTTGCACGCACACACACACACACACACACACACACACACACACACACACACACACACAGGCTGTGTGACACGGCCCCTCCTCTCTCAACAGCTGCCTTCAAAATAAACGACTTCCGGGTTGAAAATGCAGAAAAAATCTAAAGTTTGGCTGCGTTTTGGAAAGGTAAACGGGAACAGAGCAAAATGCAACATAGGCAATAAGATTTGTGCCGCAAAAAACAGGAATTAGTCAAAGCAACTCGTCGCGTATGGATTAACTTGCGAGCTGCAGCGTGTAGCCTGCAGACTCTGACTGCATGAAGAAAACAGACCTGAGTTTGCAGCCTAAATTCTCTGCTGCTTCAACAAAAACACAGGAGGAGTGTGAGGAGTAAGACAGCGTCAGTGACATAACAGAAAGTTCCTGAGATAAGAGATAAATTAATAAATGATAATAATAAAAGCAAAAATGTGCCATAAAACGATGTTTTTGGTTTACTTAAAAAAAACTTTTACTACTTTGTTATTTTCTCTAAAAATTATAAATATAGGTACCGAAAATCCGTATCGTTAAGGTACCGGTATCGAAAACCAGGTATCGTTGAAGTAGTAGTATCGAAAAATATTAACGTGCCCAGCCCTATTTACTAAATTGTGTCGTGTTTACAAATGAATGAACCAGATATTAAAGGTAAGGCGTTAAAGCGTCGGCGTTGGTTCAGAAAAACATTTAAACAGAATTAAAATTTAACATTAAAGACGTTTTCTCATCTCAAGTCTTACTTCTCTACAGTAAGGACCACACCCACCAGTGACTGGTGGGTTAGTTATTTATCTACAGCAGGGACCACACCTTGCTCACTCAAAGTGGGCGGAGTCTGTAGAAACAGGAAGTAGTCCTCGATCTGAGTGGCTATGAGTGTTGCTCCAGTCAGAGGACTACTTCCTCTTTCTGGAGACTCCGCCCACTTTGAGTGAGCAAGGTGTGGTCCTTGCTGTAGATAAATAACTGATGAACAACCCAAACATCCCTCTAGGTAGTCTGTGTGTAGTACCTGACCCAGGATGCCGCCCAGCAGAGTCCACATGGCCTGGCCTTCGCTCCGTAGGGTTCCGTTCACACTCAGCAGATCCTCCAGGAACTCACACAGCTGCATCATGGGAAAAAACACCACCCACAGTAAACAGACCAATGAAGTAACAGTTTAAGGAAACAGAAGTCGTTTAAACATATTACTCTCACATTCTTCGCTCTCAGCAAAAACCAGAGTGGAGACTTCCTGAGCTTGTTTTGATGTATTTTAAAATGAGTTGAAATTGAAACTATTTATTTAAAAACGTGACACTCATATCAGGGTGCACATCATTTTGTCACTGGGTACGTGTCAACAAGCCTCCTTCGTAGCGGTTAGGGAGTGAAGCTTGTCAATGTTTTATCTGCACAACCAGTATCGCTGCAGCATCAGTCCACAAGGGAGCATTGGGACAGACTGATCTGGTCATGATATCTGGTGCTCATGCACACTGCAGCACCAGTTATATGCACCCTGTATATTATATAGATTCGTTTAACTTAGAGTGAACATCCACAGCCAATCATCTGTCTCCATCTAACCCTGTCCTCTACATCCTCTACTCTCCACCAATCCGCTTCATGTCCTCTTTCACTGCATCCATAAATCTCCTCTTTGGTCTTCCGCTAGGTCTCCTGCTCTACTGATATATCCACCATCCCTCCTCTACAGGTCCAAACCGCCTCTGATCTGATCTCCTAAACATCTAACATGGTCTGTCCCTCTGATGGACTCAGTCCTCATCCTATCCATCTTTGTCTCCTGAAGAGAATCTCAGTGTTTTCATCTCTGCTACCTCTAGGTCTGCCTCCTGTCTCCTCAGAGCCACAGTCTCTAGTCCAGACAGCATCTCTGTTATCACTCCTGATACTTTTCTCTATCAAATCCAACCTGCTTGAACCACACTCTCTATCACTCTGGACCGCTGAACTAAGTACCTAAAATCCTCCACCTTCTTGACCTCTGACCCCTGTAACCCTACTGTTCAACTTGGGTCCCTCTCATTAGCCACTTTCATAAGATACACTGTTTATCACCAATGTTTATCACTTTTCATTAGAATCCAAGAATAAGCTAATGTTTATCTGAAGAGGGTGTAGTTAAAATAACTAATAGTTATTTCCAAACGCTACACCAGACAGAGCTGACCCAGATGTGAAAGCATTAATAGAGAATCAGAAGTGTCTCAGAGCTGATCCTTGATTCAATCCCACCTCCACCTTGAACAACTCCTTTACCCCTAGAGTCCTCATACATGTCCTGAATAGAGGTGGGACTCGAGAACCGGTTCCGACTTAGAACCGGTTTCAACAGACCAATTCCATCAGAATTGACGATTGACTTGTTTCCCCCTAAATTAGCTGGTCAGTAATCTTTCACCCACAGAGAAATGAGACTTCTCTGCACCTCTCACTGGTCCAACAGAACAATAACCCGGCGGGAGCAGCAGAGGAGCTTAACGAGGTGAGGTCCTGATGAGACGGCGGCAGCGTCTACAGATAAACGCAGAGTCCTCACTCTGCTGTTTCACAGATTTCACTCTGCAGTCTGAGACGACTCAGGAGGCTGAAGGCTCTGCAGACCTTTGAGTCCAGAAGCAGGACCAGGTGACCCGGGTCCGTCCGATTCTAGACCTCACCTCTTCATGCCGCTCTGATGCGCTCGCTCTTATGGCAAGCCCTTTTAACATTTAATCAACAATCAGACCTCTCTGTACTTCCTATTTTATACAGCAATAACTTAATTTATCCTAGTACTTAAATCCATACTCAGTAGCCAGGTAAACAAACGAGGTCTCCTAGCTAGTTTACAGAAACACGTCTCGGTGAACTCACCCCTCCCGTCGGGTAAAATCCTTACGCCAGCCTCCCGCGGACATAGGACCACGGTTTGCAAAGGTGACAAAGCAGAGTCTAACTCCAGCCGCAGAAACGTTCCCCCAGCTTTTCCTCTTTTCACCTCCGAACGTTTTTAGTTTTCTGCTAGCTGAAAAGGTGTTTTTTGGGGGGACTCTGGTATTTTTATCTTAAAATTGAATCACCCGCCGGCTCTCTGTCCTACTTCTACTTTCACTTCCGGGATGTTCTGCCCCAAAATGTGTCCGGGCGGATTAATGCCAATCCAAGCAGTGAGGAAATGCGGCAGACAGACAGCTGGATTGCTGAAGTTTTTAGAGAACTGCGGGACAACTACTTATTGATTTCTTTCGGGGGTTTTTTAAATCTCCACAATATATTCATGGCTATATTATATTAGAACGTTGTTAAGAGGCTTTAAAAAAAAAAAGTTAAAAGCTACATTGTTTACCTGGCTACTGAGTATGGCTTTAAAAGAAAATAATTAAAACACACACACACTCAAATCACACCATGGTTGCTTGTGGTGCAGAAGACTGCAGAACTTCTTTTTGCTACTTAACAACTTCTCAAGAATTGATAAGGGAATTGTTAAGGAATTGGATTGATAAGCAGAATCGATAATAGCATTGATATTGATAAGAACCTATCAATTCCCACCCCTAGTCCTGCCCCACTCTAACGTCCTCCTCCGACACTCCAGACCTCCTCATACAACACCACAGCTCCTCTCTCAGCACCCTGTCATCTGCTTTCTCTAGATCTACAAAAACACAATGACTTTCTCTGGACTTCTCTATATTTCACTCTATGTGTAATGAGTCTATATCGGGGAGTCCAACACATCGACCGCGAGGCAATGCTGGTAGATCTCACACACACACACACACACACACACACACACTGCAGCGCTTACACCTTCTCTGGTGAGAAATTCTTATAAGTTACTTAGAAAACTGCTGACATGTTCAGTACTCATTTCATCCACTGTGTTTATAAATGTTTGTCTATTGCTGTTTTAGTGAGGTTATGCTAAATGATATTAGGACAAGTAGTTATGGCAAAAAAAAAGAAATAACACATTTTAAAGTATATTTTCTTCAGATAAATGAGGTTTTAATTCTCATCACTAACCAGCTCTGCCTTTCATTTCTCTTCACATCTTCAGGACTAAAGCAGATAGAGTCTCTCCGTTTGACTTTCTGTTGTACGCATCAGTCAAAGCCAGACTTGTAATGACGCTCTTCCAGCAGCGTGCTCTCCAAGGCCAAAGCAACCGAGCGGTGCAATTAGCAACACACACTCCATTAATAACGCATAACACACACTGCTGAACGCAACATTAACTCCTCTGACTTTTACTCCGTCTTCCTCGTGTTGACAGATGGAGCAGCAGCCACTTTACAGAGGTCACATGTCTGAGGTGAGCAGCAGCACAGCGAGGACGTCTGAAGGACCTGAACCACCGGCTTTCTGATCCAGGACTGGACTGGAGGTTCAGTTTTTAATGAAGACCCAGTCTGACAGCCCGGGGTTCTGTTAGTCATGAGTCAGTAGTAGTGGCTCCTAACGTTTGGGGTTATATGGGTTACTGGAAGCCTAGTATACTATATCTAGATGTCATGCCACCCACTTGAGTGATGTCATCAGTGGGCGTGGTCTTTACTCTAGATAAATAGCTGATAGAACGCCACTTCTGAATGATTCAAACATCTCTTCAATGTGAGGTAAAATTTTGATCTGGTAAAGACATCAGCTCCATCTGACTGATGATGAAAACATGTTTTTCATCTAACCAGTGTTAATTTTGGCGTGAAATTTTAATTTAGTTTTAGTCTTAGTCTTTTGACTAAAATTCTTTTTCATTTTAGTCTAGTTTTAGTCGTCCAATTCGTTTTAGTTTTAGTCTAATTTTAGTCGACTAAAATTCTGAACTATTTTAGTCGACTAAAATAGTTCAGAATTTTAGTCGACTAAAATTAGACTAAAACTAAAACGAATTGGACGACTAAAACTAGACTAAAATGAAAAAGAATTTTAGTCAAAAGACTAAGACTAAAACTAAATTAAAATTTCACGCCAAAATTAACACTGGTTAGATGAAAAACATGTTTTCATCATCAGTCAGATGGAGCTGATGTCTTTACCAGATCAAAATTTTACCTCACATTGAAGAGATGTTTGAATCATTCAGAAGTGGCGTTCTATCAGCTATTTATCTAGAGTAAAGACCACGCCCACTGATGACATCACTCAAGTGGGTGGCATGACATCTAGATATAGTATACTAGGCTTCCAGTAACCCATATAACCCCAAACGTTAGGAGCCACTACTACTGACTCATGACTAACAGAACCCCGGGCTGTCAGACTGGGTCTTCATTAAAAACTGAACCTCCAGTCCAGTCCTGGATCAGAAAGCCGGTGGTTCAGGTCCTTCAGACGTCCTCGCTGTGCTGCTGCTCACCTCAGACATGTGACCTCTGTAAAGTGGCTGCTGCTCCATCTGTCAACACGAGGAAGACGGAGTAAAAGTCAGAGGAGTTAATGTTGCGTTCAGCAGTGTGTGTTATGCGTTATTAATGGAGTGTGTGTTGCTAATTGCACCGCTCGGTTGCTTTGGCCTTGGAGAGCACG
>SSNR01000268.1:548923-560402 GCA_006937965.1 Callopanchax toddi | reverse complement strand
GGTCGTCTTACTATCGCGCCTCAGCAGGGGGCGCATGCTTTATGTTCAAACGACAGAAGCGGCGCCAGCAGGAAGCAGCTCCTGCTCGAAGTTACAGGTCCACTGAGGATTAAAACACCTGATGACAAAGTCCAGCTCCAGCCAGGTCTACTTCTGGCGTTTTCAGACTAGTGTGGGTTTTTGGTTCGGTCCGGTTCTGTTTAGTACGTACGGAGCCGACACCTTCTGTGGGACCTCAGTGATTTGGGATTAGACCCGCTGCAGTGTTTTCAGCGTGAGCTCTGTACAGGTGAGCGCGTCGCTCGATTCACACGCGCATTCTTCCTCAAGCCTGAAAGACGCTGGAGAATCCAGCGCTGCCTGGCGTCCACAGACAGGACCCGTTTCTGAAGCTGCACGTCTGACGTGTAATTACGGTAAAGACTCGACACACACACACGCACACACACAGTCTCAGTGAGAGAGAGAAAAAGAGAAGGAGGAGGGAGGTGAGCCCACTCAGCCAGAGTGAGGAAGAGAGGAAAATGACTGGAGCTTCTTTTTTCTCTCTTTTTTTTTCAGTTGACTGAAATCTGTTGTCACAGAGAACTTTAATTCCTGATAAATAAGCAAATATTAAAGCAGTCTGTAATTAAGGTATCATAAATTATTTTCTCAAAATGTAATTAAAAATAGTTTCTTTAAAAAGTGAATTTATTCTTTTTTCTGAAGATCAGTCTTGAAAAATGGGGGTCGTCTTACAATCAGGTTCGTCCTATATTCGGGCAAATACGGTATTTTATAGGGACGCACCGAAATGAAACGTCTTGGCCAAAACCGAAAACTGAACACGAGGAAACCCAAGACCAAAAACCGAAACACAGAAAGAAATGATGACGTCAATGGTTAGAAGCACAGCGTTTATGGCTACGATGTGTACTAACCTCACCAAAATCAAGGCATTGAAATAAATCAATTACAAAACTATGAAAACAATGAGAGGAGGGAAACTAAAGTCTGTAACTTGGAGAAGCCTCTGTCTGACGATGTAACAGCAGCAGTGACAGGAAGTGCTTTATTTGCAGCACCACTCTAATAAAGAAGTGCTCTTAATTCAAGTATTACATTGTTATCAGTATTTCTCAGGCTAACTGGTGACTGAAATAGTGCACATTTATTTTCAGGCTGTGGTAAATGTGCAACCCGGTTGCTCCTGAGTTTCCAGTCCAAAAGCGAACTTTAAATTGTGACATCATCATTATTATTATTAGAAATGTATTTTATTTGTTTCACGTTTGTTTCTGTTTTTAAAGTTTGATTTTTAGGTTTTATCAAATCTCGGGCGTGGGAGGAGTTTGGTGAGACCATGGAAAAAGACTATCGATCGGCTCCAAAGAGGTTCTGGCAAACCATCCGGCGCCTCAGGGGAGGAAGGCGGCAACTCGCTCACACTGTTTACAGTGGGGACGGGGAGCTGCTGACATCAACTGGGGCTATAGTCGGGCGGTGGAAGGAATACTTTGAGGAGCTCCTCAATCCCACCCACGCGCATTCCTATGAGGAACCAGAGCTGGGAGACCTGGGGACGGACTGTCCAATCTCTGGGGCAGAAGTCTCTGAGGTAGTCAAAAAACTATGCAGTGGTGGAGCCCCGGGGGTGGATGAGATCCGACCTGGGTATCTGAAAGCTATGGATGTTGTAGGACTGTCTTGGTTGACACGTCTCTGCAACATTGCGTGGTCATTGGGGGCAGTTCCTGTTGAGTGGCAGACCGGGGTGGTGGTTCCCATTTTTAAGAAGGGGGACCAGAGGGTGTGTTCCAACTATAGGGGGATCACACTCCTCAGCCTCCCTGGAAAGGTCTACTCCAGGGTACTGGAGAGGAGGGTCTGGTTGATGGTTGAACCTCAGATAGAAGAGGAGCAATGTGGTTTTCATCCTGGTCCTGGAACTGTGGACCAGCTCTTTACCCTCGCTAGGGTGATGGAGGGGTCATGGGAGTTTGCCCAACCAATCCACATGTGTTTTGTGGATTTGGAGAAGGCTTATGACCGTGTTCCCAGGGGCACCCTGTGGGGGGCGCTCCAGGAGTATGGGGTTGATGGTCTTTTGTTAAGGGCCATTCAGTCCCTGTACCAGAGGAGTGTGAGTCTGGTCCGCATAGCCGGCAGTAAGTCGGACCTGTTCCCAGTGAGGGTTGGACTCCTCCAGGGCTGCCCTTTGTCACCGGTCCTGTTCAGAACCTTTATGGACAGGATTTCTAGGCGCAGCCGTGGTGTGGAGGGTGTTGAGTTTGGTGACAGGAGAATCTCGTCTCTGCTTTTTGCAGATGATGTGGTCCTCCTAGCTTCATCAGGCTCTGACCTTCAGCTCTTGCTGGGGAGGTTCGCAGCCGAGTGTGAAGCGGCGGGGATGAGGATCAGCACCTCCAAATCTGAGGCCATGGTTCTCGACCGGAAAAAGGTGGATTGCCAACTCCGGGTCGGGAGAGAGGTCCTGCCTCAAGTGGAGGAGTTCAAGTATCTAGGGGTCTTGTTCACAAGTGAGGGAAGGAGGGAGCGGGAGATCGACAGGCGGATTGGGGCAGCGTCTGCAGTGATGCGGACGCTGAACCGGTCTGTTGTGGTGAAGAAGGAGCTGAGCCCGAAAGCAAGGCTCTCAATTTACCGGTTGGTCTACGTCCCAATCCTCACCTATGGTCATGAGCTCTGGGTAATGACCGAAAGAACGAGATCGCGGATACAAGCGGCTGAAATGAGTTTCCTCCGCAGGGTGGCCGGGCTCAGCCTTAGGGATAGGGTGAGGAGCTCGGACATTCGGGAGAGACTCGGAGTAGAACCGCTGCTCCTCCATATCGAAAGGAGCCAGTTGAGGTGGTTTGGGCACCTGGTAAGGATGCCTCCTGGACGCCTCCCTCGGGAGGTGTTCTGGGCATGTCCTGCCGGCAGGAGGCCCCCAGGTCGACCCAGGACAAGCTGGAGGAAATACATCTTCAGTTTGGCCTGGGAACGCCTGGGCGTCCCAGCTGAGGAGCTGGTGGACTTGGCCGGGGAGAAGGTGGCCTGGGCTGCCCGACTTGGAATGCTGCCCCCGCGACCCGGACCCGGATAAGCGGAAGAAGGCGAGGCGAGGCGAGGTTTTAATAAGTGTTTAAGTTAAAGTAGTGTGCGCCATTAAAAACCTACACTCTGGTTCTGATCTGACTCGGGTCCAGTCAGGACTGGACTGGGACAGAAAATCGTCCCTGGTGTTTAGGTCGTGGCAGCCCAGCCTGATCTACAGGTGATGTTCGGTTTATGTCTGGGGGGGTTTGGGGCTGTAAGCCGTGTCAAGCATATGTCACCTGTCACTCAGACTGGGTATATGCAGGAATCTTGAAGTTAAATTCAAGACCTTTTCAAGACTTTTTCAAGACCGTCTCAATATTTTTTAATACCTCATCGCCATTCTGGTTATGCGGCAGCGTTCACCGAGATTCTCTTCCATCTTAACATTTCGGTGCGTTCGTAATACTCACCGGGAACACCAGAGCGTACATTGTGCTTTTGAACTTCTGCACCGCCCGCCCTGGTGCTCTGAGAGAAGGATTACTAACGCACCCTTTGTTTCCCGTTCATTTTTTAAAACAAAAATGACTAAATTCACACGTTTACGATGTTTTTAGGACTCAAACTGTTGGACATCAAATTCAGATTTTTTCGTTCCAAAATATAAGACTTTATAAAGCCGTGATAAGACTTTTTAATACTTTATAAGGGTCTTGAATTTCCCAAAATTGAGTTATCACCTTTTAATACTTTTCAAGACTCCGCGGATACCCTGTCAGAGCCGCGCGCCGTACCAGCGCTCTGCAGCGGGGGGAGCAAATCAAAACGAGCTGCTGTGTGGACGGCTCGTTACGGTCCGGACCAGCTCAGAATCACCAGCAGAGGTAGTGAAATAAGTCCACGCCGCAGACATGCTGCTCTTATCCCGTTTCTCGCGTGCTGGCTGTGCTATTTGCTCACCACATCACACGTTTCAGTCGTGTTGTTTCAGCCAAAAACCGAAAATGCTCTTTTGGGTCATTTTCAGCCAAAAATTTTCAGTGGCTGAATTTTCGGTGCATCCCTAAAATTTAATGATGAAGTACAGATTTTCTGTCATTTTTAAAAGCGTTACAGTCCCACCCCTAGACAATGTCCATTTTTGGTTGTAAAAAGCATCATGTCTAGGGACATGTCTTAATCCTCATGTAGACATGACCATCTGTGAATATTCTGGTGATTCTTAGATGAAATATGGTGGTGTAAAGATTTTTTTCTTATGGCTCATCATTATCAAACAAAATGGCTAATTTTTGGTTGCACCTTTACAGGACTGATCAATGTACCACAGATCCAGATTTAACTGATGTGCGAAGGGACTTGATGATGCAGGGACTGATGGGATGCAGACAGGAGAGTTCATGGGAAGGGACTGACATAATGGACAAGAAATGTACAAACAAATATCTCAGGAAAGTACTTCAACGTCATAATAAAAGCTTCACCTAGAGGGAAATTTTATTGGAATTCACAGTTAAATGATATAGGTTGGCGAAAAGCCTGGATGTGCCCCTCTCAATTCTGTATTTCAAACAAAATAAGAGAACTGCATTTTTAAATCTTGCATAACATTTACCCTTGTAACAAAATGATTTCCAAATGTACTAACCTCAGTGACAAATGCACCTTTTGTAAAGCGGACCCAGAAGGTATCCTACATCTGTCTTGTGTATGTCCCCACTCAGCTGGGTTTTGGAGGGACTTGGAGACATTTGTTAATTCAAAAATTTGGTTTAGTATTACTTTGAAAAATAAAGATATTATTGCAAGTTTTGAATGCAGTAACAAAGCTGTATGTTTAGTAATTCATCTAATCATTTTGCTTGGTAAATCCCACATACACAAAGCAAGGTTGTCAAAGTCCCGACCAAACCTCCATGTTTTTTTGTTAGAATTTAATTCATATGTTGAAACACTGAAATGTATGACTAACAAGAAAAGTCAATATACACTGAAGTATCTGAAATATTTAGCATTAATTAACTTATGCTAAAGCTTTAATGTTTATCCCTAGGTGGTGCCTTCTAAATTTTGTTTAAATTTATTTATTTATTTATTATGATTACTATTTATTATTATAATTTTTTTTCACTTTTTATATGTGGGTGCTGTTACTTCTCTTCTCTTATTTCTTTTTCTTTTGTATAATTGTGTAGCCATTGTATTGGATGTATACTTTGGAAAAAAATTTTTTTTTTAATTAATAATAATAATAAAAAAAAGAGTTCATGGGAAGGGGCGGGGCTAGGGGGGACTTGATGGGTGGGGCTTGGAACCCGTTGATAACTGTTCGGAATTCTAATTATTGGTTGTTGTTGTTTATTTCAAGGCATAAAATGCTTAGAAATACACAAATATTTAGCAACACTGTAGTAGTACTGTAAAAATACAATCAATTCAGTGAACAAAGTATTATAAGAAATGTTCAAACAGAGGAGAGGAAGACTTGGCTGCACACAGTCCTACCATCGAAGAAGAAGGTAAAGCGAACTCAAACGTGTGTACAATGTTGGACTCTGAAGGGATTCTATCTCTAGTCTGGCCTGGGACACCTCAGAGTCCCACCAGAGGAAGGGTGGTCTGGACTTCCTGCCCAGACCCAGACCTGGATCAGCAACGCAGCATCTCTCCAAGTGTTAACCTTAGTGAGTGAAGTTAATGTGTCACCCTAGTTGACACGTTTTAACGTTGGGTCTGTAAAACAGTACCAACAGAGCTGGTAGTTTACTCACCCAGGTAGTAGTTCACAAAGTCTGCAGTGAGGGCAGGCTGCTTGTGTTTCCTGCGTCCATCCATGCTGGCGTTGGCATCAGAGGTGTCCACGGGAAAAATATCTGTGCTGATGCCCATCAGCTCTGCTTTCCTCATCAGCTTCCTGATGGCTGAGGCGCTGGAGGTCAGAGGTCGGGGCAGCTTCTCACGGGGTACCCAGGCCTGAGGCCGGGTGTTCCTGGACAGCTCCGCTTTAGCTCGGTACTGCTGCAGGCGGGTGGAGATTCTGGCCTGCAGGTTGGACACCAACAAACCCATCAGGAACTTGGTTCTTTTCCTCCAGGTGGATTATAGGAACCAAAACGTATTAGCGCTAATGCTAAATGATAAGAGTGAAGAGACGATACCTGAGCCTCAGGAGTGAGCTGCTTCTCTCTCTCCTGCAGAGAGACTTTACAGTAAGACTGTAAGGCCAGGTAGTTCTTCCTTTTCCACTTCCTGTCAAAGCGGTCTGCATGCTGTTTGCAGTACGCAAAAAACGGATCTGCAATATCCTGCAGAAACACAAACACACGCAGGAGGGACAGGTGTAAAGATCTGTTTGAATCTGGTCCTCTGGGTCATTTACTGGAGCAAAATCAGGTTTTAAAGGGACGTTTAGGTCATTATATCCTAAATGCAGAAGTGTCTCTCCCAACCCAACTAGCCACGAGTATTGCTTCAGTCAGAGGACTACTTCCTGTTTCTAGGGACTCCGCCCACTTTAAATGATGTCACATCTGAATCGATTCTGTACCACTACCTACGAATCGATACCGGTACTTAACGGTACCAGTTTTAGATACTTAGAGTGTTTAATAATTAAATAAATCGATTTTTAAAATAAATATATTTATTTCTCAATATATACCAATATGTAACAAAAATCATGATCAATAACATACAACTGTATTTTATCGTAGCGTCGTACAAAATTCTTCAATATGAAAACCTTTAACCAACTGCTCAAACCAGCTCCTTGTCCTCCTGACTTTGTCCTCTGGAATCACTATGATGAGGAGAACATCATTTCTTCTCCCTCAGATTATTTCCTCACCTCCCTGCTGCTCATTTTTTCTTTCCCCCTCCTCACCTCTCCTATGTCACATAGGAGAACTGAAGCTACAGGAGGTTTAGTGTCCCTGTAAAAAAGGCTCCTCTACAGAAGTAATGCTTACAAATAAAATAACAATTTATTAAACTAATCTAAAACAGTGGACAAATACATACACAAAATATCTGCATATTCAGCAAATCACAATAAAGAACCACAGGGGGGGAAACCCAGATGATGAGCCTATAACACAAAGTCCAGAGTTTGTAGCTCCCCTCACCCTCGAGCTCCTCATAGTCACAAGACCTGGTGGTCCGCTGACCTGATCCATGGGCTGATCCAGCCACGACAAAACGGGACTTTTCCACAACACAACCAAATGATCCGATATGGGCATGCATGTGCACACACACACACACACACACACACACACACACACACACACACACACACACGCACGCACGCACTCAGCTCCTCTCTGACACAGGTGCACAGCAACGGCGACACACAGCTGCAGTACAGGTGAGATGCATGCGTGCAGCTCCTTCAACACACAAGCACGCAGCAAGGGTAATGCACACACAATTGCAGCGCGTCCGAAACACGCAAACAACCTGCCCAATGCTGGTGACGCGCGCGCAGCGTCAGCAACAGCTTATCAGGCTAAATCGCTGTCTCACAAGTTCTCATTAATGACGGACAGGAACCAAAACAAGTCACCATTTCCGATCACGTGAGTCGGTTCTCGGTCGGTACCACGGAATTCGGTCAGTACTTTAAAAAGTACCGAATTCGGTACCCATCCCTACTAGTGGGTGTGGTCCTTACTGTAGATAGGTGACTGAAAATACACCACCCAAAAATCCCTTTAAAGGTCCCATGTCCTGGTTTTCCATGTTTTCTGACTTATCTATCATGTTGCAACGTTGAGTTCTCACCTTAAACCTGCCAGAAAGAGCAAAAAACGGCGTCCATCTGTCTCCTAGTCCAGCCAGTGAGAAGCTCTTCAAGATTTCAGACCCAGGTTTCAAACAGTTTTTTTCACTCCAGCCCGCTATGAGGTCATAGTGATCCGGACTTGCTTATATGGTCAATTCTCCTCCCACATGCACGTTCACGACAACTGGAGTGAGGCAGTGCTGCCGCTGTTGCCCATAGACCGTGTAGTGTTTAGTTTCAGTTTCGTTCCACTTTCACGCGACGGCACTGCCCCCTACTGGACACTGCCCCCTACTGCAGCAGAAGTGTCAGGCTGCCAAATAAGGAGAAACCCAGCAGAACCGGAAGGCGGCGCTTTCTTCTGATCTCTGAGTTGCTCCTTAGGAAATAATTACAGCGTATTTTGAGTTATAATGGTGCAACGCTAATCTAGAGGCATCAAAGATTACACCTGTTTAATATAAAGTGATTTAAATATCGAGCCATGGGCACTTTAAAACATGACATCATCATCTGAAAACAGCATTGTGTTTTCACTCTGGTTGATTTTGTCTGATGTCAAATCTTTCAGTGACATTTTATTTATTTTAACAACTAAATAATTAACATTAAATCAAATTGATACAAAAACATCTGGTTCAAATCTAACACACTTGGTGACAGAAATCATCCTGATTCCGATTGTTTCAGATCAGAACGAGGACAGACTTTATGTTCACAACATGATGAATGTTCCGATTTTAAAATAAGTACACGATTAGTGTATATAGTGTATTGTATATAGTCTATAGTTTAGTATAACGATTAACCGATCTTTTTGTTTAGAGTAATTGATAATAAAGTAGTAGTTAGTGGCAGCCCGGCTCCTGAACATTCAGCAAACAAACCATTTTATACCTGTAGTTCAGGCCTTACCTCCTCAGCTGCAGCCTCAGACAGAAGTCCCTCTTTTTGTGCACAGGTGACATGAAAGTAGGACCGACACATCCCTGCGTCACAGCTGATGCACACGCCTGTCCTGGCAAAGCGGGCATCCTCACAGAAGCTGCATTCCTTCAACACAACAGACAGAAAGACGACGTCAAACTGGCGGCACAACAAGGATGAAGTGATCGGGCTTCATCCTAATTCCTGTGGGTCTCCTCAGCAGAGTGTGGATGTTAAAGTCATCACAGATACAGGCGTGAATTAAATCATCGGTACTGATCCGTTAAGACAAGAGAAACCTCAGAAAGGTCACAGAAATAACTTGAAAGTGAAAAAAGAATCAGAAAAACTTTACTGAAAATGATTTAATGAAAATCAGTCATAGCTTCTGAAGAATAATTCATAATGAGAAACTAATGAACCGGGTCTGGACTAAACCTTAATAATGATGATGAGAATATTATTAATGATATTTAGCCAAGGAGGTCCTGAATCCTGTTCAGAACCTTTATGGACAGGATGTCTAGGCGCAGCCGTGGTGTGGAGGGTGTTGAGTTTGGTGACAGGAGAATCTCGTCTCTGCTTTTTGCAGATGATGTGGTCCTCCTAGCTTCATCAGGCTCTGACCTACAGCTCTTGCTGGGGAGGTTCGCAGCCGAGTGTGAAGCGGCTGGGATGAGGATCAGCACCTCCAAGTCTGAGACCATGGTTCTCGGTCGGAAAAGGGTGGCTTGCCAACTCCAGGTCGGGAGAGAGGTCCTGCCTCAAGTGGAGGAGTTCAAGTATCTCGGGGTCTTGTTCACGAGTGAGGGAAGGAGGGAGCGGGAGATCGACAGGCGGATTGGGGCAGCGTCTGCAGTGATGCGGACGCTGAACCGGTCTGTTGTGGTGAAGAAGGAGCTGAGCCGGAAAGCAAGGCTCTCGATTTACCGGTCGATCTACCTCCCAATCCTCACCTATGGTCATGAGCTTTGGGTAATGACCGAAAGAACGAGATCGCGGATACAAGTGGCCGAAATGAGTTTTCTCTGCAGGGTGGCCGGGCTCAGCCTTAGGGATAGGGTGAGGAGCTCGGACATCCGGGAGAGACTCGGAGTAGAACCGCTGCTCCTCCATGTCGAAAGGAGCCAGCTGAGGTGGTTCGGGCATCTTGTTAGGACGCCCCCTGGACGCCTCCCCAGGGAGGTGTTTCAGGCATGTCCTGCCGGCAGGAGGCCCCCGGGTCGACCCAGGACACGCTGGAGAAAATATATCTCTGGTTTGGCCCTGGAGCGCCTTGGGATCCTGCCGGAGGAGCTGGTAGAAGTGGCTGGGGAGAAGACCGTCTGGAGCTCCCTAATTGGGATGCTGCCCCCGCGACCCGGACCCGGATAAGCGGAAGAAGACGAGACGAGACGGTCCTGAATCATCTGTAGTCAGCAAGGTTTTTATAGTTTGGCTTTTTTCATTAGTTTTTATTTTGTTTTTGTTTCAAATTTTTAAATTAGTTTTTACCTTTGTTTGCTAGTTTGAGTTCAGTTTTTATTTTGAGAAAATGTTTCGTTTCAGTTTAGTTTTTATTAGTCTCAGTTATAGTTTTAGTCGTTTTTAGTAAGAGTTACATATCAGGGACAAGACTGAAAAAAATAATAGAAATTGTTGTGTAACGAAATCACAGAAAATCATCATAGTTTGACAAAAACGTATTCATTTAGAACATATGAGCTACCACACTATCCAGGCAAGTATCAAAGGTAAATGACAAAGTAACAGGATAAAACCAGCTGTTGTTCCAGAGAATGAGCTGACCAGCAGCCGTCAGGTCGCTGCGGCCGTTGGAAGCTCTGCATTAATGTTTTGTGTGGGGTTGTCCAGGTGTTACACTAAATTCAGCGACAATCACAGTTTGTGACTCCAGGAGGCGCTGCTAGGTCCTGTTGCATCTGTACAAATTGGCATCAAAGAAGATGCTGCTACGTTAAAAACGTACGCTGACTTGAGGAAGCCGTGCTCTGTGGACCGTAGATATTAAATAAAGTGTTTGTTCATGTTTAATTCAGACAAACATGACAGTCAATGCAGCGAGAAGCAGGGAGTTCACAAGAAGTGTTTGCTAATGTTGAAAATAGCTTCTATAACATGCGAGGTCTGAAGTTCAAATGTTAGGAGTTTCTATTTATTGAATCATGATTTACTGTTATCTTCAGTTTAATCAGAGCCACAGTGACTGCAGAGGATCTCGTCTTACTGTTTTTTTTCTCACTCCTATGATATATGATCATATGATCGCTGCTCTGCCTGGGGTTACCTTCTGATCCTGAGGCGGAGGGTGCAAGCTTTTCAAGTTCACTTTGAGGATTGTGGGGATTTTTCCCTTAAGAAATGTCCCACAAGACACTTGCCTGAATCTAAAACACAGTCATTGACAAAGTAATCCCGAATTAGACTCAGTCGCTTTCTCTCATGCCGACATGACGCTCAATATTGACAGATGAGCCATCATCTGGCACGCACACCGCAAGATCAAAACAACTGGTCTTCTAGCCTTTAGCTGATGGTCTTCTAGCCTTTAGCTGATGGTCTTCTAGCCTTTAGCTGATGGTCTTCTAGCCTTTAGCTGATGGTCTTCTAGCCTTTAGCTGATGGTCTTCTAGCCTTTAGCTGATGGTCTTCTAGCCTTTAGCTGATGGTCTTCTAGTCTTTAGCTGATGGTCTTCTAGTCTTTAGCTGATGGTCTTCTAGTCTTTAGCTGATGGTCTTCTA
>SSNR01000268.1:514483-548183 GCA_006937965.1 Callopanchax toddi | reverse complement strand
ATGGTCTTCTAGTCCTTAGCTATAAGTCTTCTAGTCCATAGCTGATGGTCTTCTAGCCTTTAGCTGATGGTCTTCTAGCCTTTAGCTGATGGTCATCTAGCCTTTAGCTTATGGTCTTCTAGTCCTTAGCTATAAGTCTTCTAGTCCATAGCTGATGGTCTTCTAGCCTTTAGCTGATGGTCTTCTAGCCTTTAGCTGATGGTCTTCTAGCCTTTAGCTTATGGTCTTCTAGTCCTTAGCTATAAGTCTTCTAGTCCATAGCTGATGGTCTTCTAGTCTTTAGTTGATGGTCATCTAGCCTTTAGCTTATGGTCTTCTAGTCCTTAGCTATAAGTCTTCTAGTCCATAGCTGATGGTCATCTAGCCTTTAGCTTATGGTCTTCTAGTCCTTAGCTATAAGTCTTCTAGTCTTTAGCTGATGGTCTTCTAGTCTTTAGCTGATGGTCTTCTAGTCTTTAGCTGATGGTCTTCTAGTCCTTAGCTATAAGTCTTCTAGTCCATAGCTGATGGTGTTGCAGCATGTAGCTGATCTTCACCACCCTCCTCCCGAAAACAAAAGGTCAGAGGTCAGGGTAAGCAGCTGCCTGAGCTATTACACTAAAAATGCTCAGTCTGGATATTTATTCAAAACAAATGGCAAACAATGCTGACCAATCTCTGATTTTATAACTTTAACTGGTCAGTTAAAGTGTTCCCACCCAGTCTTCCAGTTAAACCAAACCATCCTCCACTTTTAGTTTAGTTTCAGTTCTTTGGACTAAGTTTTCCTGAGCCATCAGGTCAGTGCAGTAGAAATATTTGATCCCTGACACACGCGGCTCTGAGGCTGTAACCTCCTCCCTGTTAAACCTATCTGAATCAGTCTGAACATCTGAGCCCGTCTCAGTCAGGACGTGAAATGAGAACTTGCCTTGGCTCCATATTTTGAATAATTCATCTCGGTAAGCGTCACCGGTCGCAGTTTATCGATGTCTCCAAACGCTACACCGGGGACGTAGAGCGCACAAACCACGTGCACCCACCTGAAAACACAGGGACAACATGCACGTTTATATTCAGTTAAACTGTAGCTGTAAAGGAATGTATTGAAACCAATTAAAATGCATGGCTGTAGGTTATTTTTGCATTTGGCAGAGGAAACCGCAGCAGACAATAGGAGCCTAATATTCTTAAACTGGCTGCAGTGAGTCGCTCAGAGACTTCAAAAAGAAACGAGCTCATAGATTAGTGGAGCTCCAGATTGTGGCTACAGTTTGGTGTGACACAATTTCAAATGCGGACTTTAGGGAAGAGAATCCGAAGTCCAATATAAAGATATCCATCTCTAGCAAGCAGCCGCTTCACAGTTTAATTTGCTGTGTTTTTCATGCTCTAGTGAAGTAGTAAATTCGGCTGCAGCCTGGCTGAGGAGCACTATCAGCGATAACGTGGCTGAAGTCTCCATGCTTCACATAACACACTCTTTTCTCTCACTCTTTTTCTTCCTCTATCTCTTCTATTCCCTCCATCCTCTTCCTTCGCTCCTCTACAAGTTTTCTCTCTCTCGCTTTTAATCCAACTTCCTTTTTTCCTCAGCAGTGAATAAACAATGTGCAGGCTGTGGAAAGCCGCCGGTCTTTGGCCGAGCTCGGCCCATCGGCTGTTGTTTGTTTCTGGATTGTGACACATTCTGGTCCTCGTAAAGACCAACCCGTCACTTTTTTCCCACCTCCCAGCGTCGGTTTCCTTGAAGATGCCATCTTGGTTTGGGCAAAGCTCGCAGCTGGGAGTCACTCCGTTCTTGCAGGCGTCGCAGAACCACGGTTCTGTTGAATTCTCAGAGGCTGAGCTCATGATGGAATCGCTCTCTCCGTCCACGCCGTAACACCCTGGAATCACAGAGTGCCACAGCTGTTATGGAAGTATTAATGTCATAAACGTCAGTCATTAAAGCAGCGTCCCGACTCCTGTCTGCCTTCATCAGGACGAATCAGTCCTTCATAAACAGGCGTCTGGAGAGGCTGCGATTTCATTACCCAGCAGCACTTTATTACTTAATAAATGTAAGTGGTAATTATTTCAGAAGTGGTGTGATGAAAAGGTTGAAAGTGTTGGGGCTGTTAGCTACAGTCTGCACATATTCATAATCAATAAGATCAATAAGGCACACCCAGTGCCTCCAGGTCCAATTCATAGAACTGGTACAGCTAAATTATCAAGTGCTGCCTAAAACAGTCAAATTCAAGAACCTTAAGGTGAGTTCTAAAGGTTTTCCAACAGGGCTGAGAACTTACACTAACAGTAGATTTACACTCAAAATGAGGTTTTCACTTCTTTAGCTCATAACAGTAAAAGTTATTGTGCTGAATCTAGGGGTTGCTAGTCGACCTCTCTGCCCTGTAGTGACTTTTTATACCTTACGTCGACGGATCACGTGATTATGGCCGACAAAATGGATTCCTCAGGCGTAAATGAGACGGGTCGTCTGTGGGTATTTGTCAGTGCAATAAGATGAGACAAAAACGCTGTGTGTGAAGTTATGAGACGTTATTTAGGTGAACTAATTTTACTGTCGACCACGTGAACTTTTACTGTGAAGGGGTTGACCCTTTGATCAGCTCCGGGGCGATACGTCTGTCGTCTCGCTGGCGGTGCGCTAATCAAATGGACATTTACTCAAAGAATACTTCTGGACAGCTTGTGATGACCCAGCTGATCGATTGTCCTGATTTAATCAACTTAACCTAAGTAGTTTGTTTCTTTTGTTTTACTAAAAATGCGGCGCTACGTTCAGTCCATTCAAACCTCCGATGAGCTAACGGCTCGGCTAACGAGCTTTGAGTGATTTTATTCATTAAATAGCGAATGTCTTTGTTAAAATTATGGCCAAACAGTAAACCACAAATGGACTAAAACTATGTTGCATATAAATGTAGCGTTACCAAATACACTATAACCTCTGACCCCTTGAACATCACACAAACAATAATCACCTTTTTCCCCAATAACTTGGATTACAATGACTCTTTACTATGTTTTAACCTGAATCAACATTCCCAGGTATCCAGATCGTTTTTCCAGAAGACTCCACAGGACTCTTTAGTAATAATAAATTCCTTCTAAATGACACTACTTTTAATCCACTGTCCAGAAATGTCTTAATATGATTAATGCATTTTCTCCCACAGTATTATGAATGTTTGATCCAGCTTCAGGATTATTTCATATTTTTACTTTGCTAAAAGGTTAAACTCAATATGATTCATATATTTATTTAATAAGGTGAAATATTGCTTTAAAGGCTTGAGTCATGTGACCTTGATAGTAACCCTTCCATTGGCCAACGTCAACATGACTCCATCTTAAACTCTTCCACTGCCGGAAGAGAACCAGTTCTCATCTAGACCTTGATGAGTCAAGACGCTAGCTGTCACCTCCTACACAGCTCAGCTACTTCCTAAGTTGCTGGCTCCCCTGACGGGTACCCGAGCCCCGTTTGAGCCGAGGATCACTGCTCCCCTCTGAGGACGGACACCTTCAGTCTGACCTCCTCGCCAAACATGGGGACACCAGCCTCTGATGCTACACATCAGAAATGGGCTCGCTAGGCTTCGTATCCTCGGACGGACCCGGCCGCCTCCCGGTGGCTCCCACTGCCCCCGACGGCTCCAGACGGATCGAGGGAGGACCCTTCCACCTCCGCATCGGTTCTCGACTTCCATCCGGGACCGATCCATGGGAACGCAGCTAAGTAGAACCCTTTCTGGTAATCCAAAGGCCTGTTGATAAAGCTAACAGCTTAGCTTACTCCAACAAGTAACTCCTCCACTTAACCCTCAACCTAAATTAAGTAACAACCCTAGTCTTAACATCACAGACTCAAGTCGTTAAACTCAAATTATCATCAACTTAAGAACACCTTACCATCGTTTGACAATGCTTCACAAATTGCTTCCTCGATGCTAACTGTTTGTACTGTTTGTCAGCTTTTATAATAAATTCTGTAAAGTCTTTATTCCTGACGCCGACTTCCATTCATCAACAAAAAGGTACGTAACTAACTCCCTGCTAATTAATGAACCTAAGAATTCCTGTTGAATTATTTTCAGCTATATCAAAAAGGTATCCGGTGCCAAGAGGCCCTCAGTAAATCCTTAATTAGACTGAACAATTTAACGGAAGGTGTACGATAAAATACAGGTTTTATCTCACTACATAAACATGACTAAAATGTGACTAAAACTAATCAGCATTTTAGTCTAAAAGACTAAAAGATCTGCCTAAAACAACACTGCTCTCTATTCATTTAAGGGTGCTTTCTGAGCTGTTTGTTGTCAGCATTAGAAATTTTTAGTTTAGAAGTTTTATAAAGTCGTCCTGTCTACTGCGTCTGTATGACGTCATCAGCGATTAGTTCCTCGTTGACTCAACTTTCATAAAGATTAAGTCGTGCAACCCCTAGCTAAAACCAGGTTTAGCTACAGAGATGGACTGATTTTGACTTTGAGGACCAATACCGACGTTCTGTTTTTGTTCAGTTGGGACTTACTAGTAGCCTAGTATACTAGACCGTCAGTTCTGCTCTGCAGACTTTGGTCTAGCCACGCTCACTGGAACCTCTGCAGCCCACTGATTGGCCCGGTCAGTTTTGTACCGGGCCAATCACAACGCCTAAATGGGTTGGAGGGCGGGATCAGCCGATGACATCAGCGCTCCGACTGAATTTAAACAACATGGTGGCAGCTCAGGAACCGCGTTCGTTTGAAACGTCTTTATTATCAACTTTGGACGATTTAGATTTGGGCTTTTCTCTAAGACGTGAACAGAGAGAGGAACTAAAGTCTTTTATTTTGAAAGAGGATTTATTGGCCACTTTGCCGACGGGAAACGGTAAAAGTTTAATCTACCAGCTGTTTCCGGTTATAATAATAATAATAATAATAATAATCTTTATTTATAAAGCGCCTTTCATACAGAAAAAAAAACTAACTCAAGGTGCTTAACAAGTTAAAATGACCCCACATAAACCACATTCCCATCCCTCCCCCATAAAAAGCACACACACACACACACACACACACACACACACACACACACACACACACACACACACACAGGACATTGGGCTGAGTACAGATGAGCAGGTTCTAAGGAAACGCCATCAGAGGAGCCATCTGCACCAGCCATTTAGCAACGGTTGTTGCTAAATGGCTCTAGCGCTATCCAATAGCATGTGAAGACTGTTTGATTGACAACCGTTGGTCCCGCCCCTATGAATGAGTCGTTTCAGTGGACCATGGCCAGACTATATATCTACATAAATAGTCTGGTTTACTAGGCTAGCTTACTAGAGGTGCTAAAGTTCAACAGTTCAGAGTAATGGAGAGTGGAGAAGAGGTCAAGAACTGTGTTTAAGCAGGTTGGAATGGATGCAGATAAGCATCAGGGGTGATGTGTGATAAAAGGGTTTCTGCAATAATGACAGGAAGGTGTAAAAGACAGTGGTGAGACAGCCGTGCTGTGTGGTCTAGAGCAGGATCACTCAATAGGAGGCCCGCGGGCCGAATCCGGCTGTCATTACGTCATAAAGTCCACCAAGAATCTGTGCTGCACCTCCAGGAAGAGGAGCTGCTGCTGTATACAGGCCAGTGGCACGGCACGGCATGCCCCACCCCCAGGATCCATTGTGCACACTTGCACACACACACACAGACCTTTCGGACCACTGACCTATCATGCCTCCCCCTTTGCTTCTTCGTATTGTTTAGCATAAGACCTCAGTCACATCATCAATATTAAGGGCTGGATCGTATCAAACTGTTTGGGTTGAAACTCTATGTTTGTACTGAATCAAACATATATTTTTATGATTTATGACAGAAATAGTTTTAACAGCTCATGTATCTTTAATGACCCAGATCACTGGCAGTGTGAGATATGTATCTGCTGCAGACCACAGGTGCAAAACCCTAGAGCGTACTAAAGGTGTGGAGCCAACTGGTTTATAGCTACCTCCACTTTCTACTTTGTAATATGCAGCAATTCCAGCAAAGTCAAAAATCCTAAACAAGTGGGAGAAACTGAAAGTAGAAAAGTCAACCTGCTGTCGGGTCCAAAGCCGTCAACATTCTGTGGAACTACAACACCACAAATTGAATATTTAATAAAAAATGTAGCCCCAGAGAATGGAGAAGAAGTCAAGGAAACACGTTTTTATGTTGTCCTCTTAATTTTCTGAGGTTGCCTAAACAATTACTTGGCTGATGTGGTTTCTATGGCAGCTATTACACCCAGCAAACGTGCTCCTCACTACCAATGAGGGCAGCAATCAGTACTCTGCCTCCTTTGGGGAGATAACACTCCAGCTCCTAATTCAGTCAAGCAGCCTTCGGGCTTTTTGAGCAATGGGAAAGACTCACAAATCAAAAGCTCAGCGTTGTGCAGGCCTGTCACTGGATGCCACACTGGGGAGTCGGGCAGCCCATCAAAAGCAAACAATGGTGCAGACCGAGTTGTTTATTCAGTTCTACACTTTGTTTGGTGGCTGCATGTCTTCTGATTGAAAGACCGTTCACTGTGTGTCATGATGAATAGTTAATTCTGACCTCTGCTTATCTTCACTTCTCTACAGGCTGGCTTTTGTTTTTGTTTTGGATTTTTTTTTTTTACATCAACTCACTGAAACGATGAACCAAACACACATACTTTTATTATCCACAGGCTCCTGATTGGGTTCTAAAACGGGGAGCAAAATACAAAAAATACCAACTCAGTTGCAACAACAGCAGACATGTTACAAACGTGTGTGTGTTGTAAAAGTTTTATGGACTAACGTGGTTGTTTTCCTCAGCTGGAAGTACTCCAGTCTGCAGAAGGATGTGGATCAACAGGCCAGCAGAGCTCAGCTGGTCGACAAATAATTCAACAACTGAGTTTTGTACATCTCATCTCTATCGCTAAATGATGCCTGGCAAGCTAACAGTTAGCCACTGAGATAAGCTGAGATGGAAAAAAATAAATAAAATGATTTTAAAAAAGAGAGATTTGAGGTTTTATCCCTACAGTGACAACATTAAGTTCATAAGTTAAAGGTGCTAAAGCAAATTTGAAAAAGAAGCTAGGTATCGCTAGGTGTTTTACACAAAACGTCTCAGAGCTCTCACCCCTCTCGTCAGGTATAACCCTTATGCCGCGCCTCACCCAGACATGGGGCCGCGCATTGCCACAGAAACAAAATAAAGCAAAACACCAGTCGTTGAAACACTATGCTAACGTTCACCCTGGTTTTTCCTCTACGTCCAAACGTTTTTAGTTTCCTGCTAGCTGAAAAGGTGTTTTTCTTTTTGGGACTCTGGCATTTTTTCCTAAAATTGAAGCGCTAACAGCTGTTTCTGTCCTTCACTCACTTGCCAAAATATATTTATAGCTATATTATGTTAGAACATTGTTAAGAGGGATGAAAAAAAACATTTTAAGCTACATTGTTTACCAAACCCGCTATAGCACCTTTAAATAACGTAGAATTGAAGGTTTGTCTGAAGTGATAAGACGAAGGAGAAAATTCTTGTTTCCTTCCACCTTAAAACAAAGGGGATGAACTTGAACTCTCTCCACTGATGGGGAGCAGCTGATAGATAACAGCTCATCATGTGACCATCTGGTCATCTCTATCTGACCTGAAGTTTTCCTGAAGTACTCCATCTGACATGTTACTAGTCCCATGGTTCTGGTATGACTGGCAGCAGCTGAACGTTCCACCTTAACTGACTGAGCTCTGAGATGTGGATATAAGGGCTGTGAACTACTGGTTTAACAGATTTATAGTTAAACTGTGGATAAAATCTGCTGTTCCTTTTGAACTGAGAGACTGAGCTCAGACTCTTAAGCTCAGGCTTGCTGGCTAATGTGAGCTAAGCCGACAAAAAGTGATGACTACTGGATAACTTTATTATCTCTGAGGGAAAGATTATCCTTGTCAGAAATGATGAGCTTAGCAGAAAAAAGGCAGGGAGCACAGAAAAGAAATAATTTTACCTGAATTGAAATTTAATATAAATCTGTGTTTTTGTCTTCAAACAAAGCTAAGTAGTTAGCCACAAATCCACCCAATGTTATGAGATCCAGTAGGTGTTCAACCAGAAGATAAGAAGAAGAGCAACGAGCAGCTCAGAGTAGAATTTAGGACTTCACAGTAGTTTTATTAGGGCTGAGTATTGTTAGTGTTGAAATCACGTGATCATGAAGCTCACAAAACTCCATGTGCTGCTGGCGTTTGGTGGAGTCATGATCAAATATTCACTGTCAGGCTAAAGCCTTCCATCTCCAAAAACTTTACTTTTCAGGAAATGAAAAGAACGTGTTTCCTTTAGTAATAACAAACGCTGGATCAATACAAGCTCTGAGACGTTTTAAAAATGTGTCCATAAGACTACTGATAGATGAAGATGACCAATGGGGCTGACTAATGTAAAAACATGACATTGATGGATAATTAATGAAGATACAAGGTTTTAGCTGGACAGCAACAAAATACACGTTTACTGAAACTGACTTATTGGAACCTGTAAGGCACCGACACTGATAATCTAGATACATTACAGACTATTTATCATTGTAAAAATTTAAAACTCATCTCCAGTTTCAATGTTTCAGAGGACATAATTTTTAAAATCTTCTGGCCTATAAAAATTAAGTTAATAAAATTAGGTAAAAAACTAGATGATTTCAAACTAATATTTATTCAACATTCCATTTTTTATTTAAAATGTACAGAGTAATTTTTAGTAGAAATATATTGAGTAATAGGAATTTTCTTCGTAACTTTCTTAGTTTAAATAAGTCACGTGAGAAATCCAGTGGACCGAAGCTGCAAACTAGCTGTTCAGCTTGGACTCAACGTTATCTTAGGCTAAATGTCTCAGACTAGATGTTAACTCAGAGTAGACGTTGGCTAAGAAAATTAGCATTTACTTCAAACTAGCCTTCAGCTGCAATTAGCCTTTAGCTCAAACTAACCATTACCCTGGACGTGCTGTTACCCAGAACTAGACTTTAGCTTAGACTAGCTGTTAGATCAGATGAGCTGTTAGCTCAATCGTTAGATCAAAATAGCTGTTAAAATCAGACTAGGCATTAGACTAGGCTAGCTGTTGGATCAGACTAGCCAAAATTTGAATTTAGTTTACAGCTGTAAAAACATGATTTGTTCTAGAAAGCTGTTAAAATTTAACTTGTACCAAAATCTATATTTGATACTTGTACTTTAAAGGACAAAATACTGTATTGACCCAAATATAAGACGAGTTTTTTTCCTTTAAAATAATGTGAAAATGTGGGATTGTCTTAAAATCGGTGCCATGACCCGACCACACCAGCAGAGGGCGCCACTGTTTTGTAAAAAGCATAAGCTGACGCCGACCAGAATAAACAGGTTTAAAAGTGGGTCAAATTAACAGAACTGAGGCAGAGTTTCAACGTTAATTTTAAGATAATGGAGGTCAACGCAGCAGAGGCATCAAACAGCTCTCAGGCAGACAGGAAATATGGAGTTATGGAGTGAAATGACTAAAGATGGAGCATCATCACGACGATGTTCTGTGGGAGGAGACAGGACGACTGTGTGAGCTCAGCTGATCCGAGGACTGTGAGTAAAAGCCTCATGCAGACTTTTGATCTGACATGTCCTGAGTAAAGTTCTGACAGTTTGCATTACTATGGTACTTTTTACTCCGTTTTTGTTCAGTATCTCTACAGAACCCCACATACACTAGAATATTCATTACAGATCTTTGTGATTGAATTAATAGGCAAATATTAAAGACCTTATTAAGATAATATTTAAACTACTTCCTCAAATATTCAACAAAAATAGTTTCTTTAAACAATGAATTTAGTTTTTTCTGAAGATTAGTTTTGGAAAGGGGGGAGTCGTGTTATAATTGGGGATTATGTTTGGGTTAATACAGTAAAACGTTTGTGCTGAATAAACTGAACCAAACAGATGAATGTAAAGAAAAGATAGATAGATAAAAGAGAGGCCGAGCCGTGGTGAGAACTTCAGCTTGATGAGAATCAGACGGTCAAAAGGGAAGCCGGTAGAATCAGGATTCAGTTATGAGGTCAGAGACTTCCATCCTTTGATCTCTCACCTCAAGTCTTTTCTGTCCACCTTTTATGTTGAGCTCAGTTTGCTTCTGAGACGTGTGATGGAGTCCAGACAGAGAGAGAACAAGAACAAAGAAAAGCAGAAGACTGACTCGTCTGGACAGCAGAAACCGACAGCTCATCTCTCATCTCCGACTCAACAGATCTCCACGTTTCCACCTGTCTTCACCTCACAAAGACAACTTGAGCGCTCTAAAAGGAGGTTCTGACTGGAGCACGATTTCAGCAGATGGGTATTTGCATGTTGTGTTTACTTCAGTTTTACAACAAACATGAAAGTCTCAAACGCCATTTCTAATGTTGAAGAAAGCAAATCACAGTCACAATATCTCCAACGTGTTCACAATGTAGGAATGTGTCTTGTTTAAATTCAGTTAGTAACCCTTTATCACAGTCCGGTGATCACATCTGGTGACTTTCCACTGACATCCAAACTGACTTCACTGCAGCGCTTAATCTAGAATGTTAATCCAAAATAATTATTTACATTGTTATCATCTTCTCCTACAACTTTAACTACAGGGGTTAAAGGACACAAACTGGGTCACTTTATTAAACTTGAATTACTACTGGAAAATAAAAATGACAAATGTTACAAAAGGACCAATAAGTTTTGTTATGTTTAAAGGGTTGACATTTTATGTTCAAACCCAGGATTTGTTGCTATGAAAACTTAAACAGTTTGTGGAGGATGGACTGAGAATCGGCTACAGATGAACCTCAACACAGAGGAGCTTCTGGGAGCGTCCAGCTCCACGTCGCCTGACTCTCAGTAGCTTCAGTGCCATTCCCACTCCAAAACATAATGACTCC
Source organism: Callopanchax toddi (assembly GCA_006937965.1). NCBI lineage: Eukaryota > Metazoa > Chordata > Actinopteri > Cyprinodontiformes > Nothobranchiidae > Callopanchax > Callopanchax toddi. Next base: position 537,227 of record SSNR01000268.1, on the reverse strand, counting down.
AGCTGCCCTGATTTCACACAAAATGAGGAAAAAGTTTCTGTGGAAGGCATAGTTTTGTTATCTACAGGGACTTTGAACAGAAACATTTTATTAATTTGATCTATTGGTGTAAAACGTGGTGACTGAGTGTAGTTAGTGCTGAGGAGAAGCTCTGGGCGAGCAGCAGAGGTAACTGGAGATAACACAGGTCATTCCTGAGCTAATTCACTGATATGTACATGCTAGGGCAAAAAGGTAGCATCAGACTGAAGCCACATGGAAGGAATGAATTTCATGAAAATAATTATTAAAAACAAGTGATGTCAGAAAAAAACAGGTTTTGAACTAAATCAAGACAGAAGAAAAAGGTAAAGGCTACACTTGTGTTAATTTGGTTATTTTAGGAAAAACATCAAGTTAAACAAATAATGTTTGATTTATTTTTGAACTCAAATCTAAATTGGTTTGGATATTTTCATTTACCAACACCAAAAACCATCTCTGTTTAAATTTAGTCCAAGAATAGAGCTGAGCAAAGAGTCAGCTGGTTTCTTTGTTTGGGGAATTCTCCTTTGTTTATTGGACTGAAGGACCTTCTAGTGGTCTGTGATGGACAGGAAGGATCTTCTAGTGGTCTGTGATGGACAGGAAGGATCTTCTAGTGGTCTGTGATGGACAGGAAGGATCGTCTAGTGGTCTGTGATGGACAGGAAAGACCTTCTAGTGGTCTGTGATGGACAGGAAGGATCGTCTAGTGGTCTGTGATGGACAGGAAGGACCTTCTAGTGGTCTGTGATGGACAGGAAAGACCTTCTAGTGGTCTGTGATGGACAGGAAAGACCTTCTAGTGGTCTGTGATGGACAGGAAGGATCTTCTAGTGGTCTATGATGGACAGGAAGGATCTTCTAGTGGTCTGTGATGGACAGGAAGGATCGTCTAGTGGTCTGTGATGGACAGGAAAGACCTTCTAGTGGTCTGTGGTGGACAGGAAGGACCTGCTAGTGGTCTGTGATGGACAGGAAGGAGCTACTAGTGGTGTGTGATGGACAGGAAGGATCGTCTAGTGGTCTGTGATGGACAGGAAGGATCTTCTAGTGGTCTGTGATGGACAGGAAGGATCTTCTAGTGGTCTATGATGGACAGGAAGGATCGTCTAGTGGTCTGTGATGGACTGAAGGACCTTCTAGTGGTCTGTGATGGACAGGAAGGACCTTCTAGTGGTCTGTGATGGACAGGAAGGATCGTCTAGTGGTCTGTGATGGACAGGAAGGATCTTCTAGTGGTCTGTGATGGACAGGAAGGATCTTCTAGTGGTCTGTGATGGACAGGAAAGACCTTCTAGTGGTCTGTGATGGACAGGAAGGACCTTCTAGTGGTCTGTGATGGACAGGAAGGACCTTCTAGTGGTCTGTGATGGACAGGAAGGATCTCCTGTGCTGCAGCAGATCTGAAGGAGCCTCTGACTGAAGACACTCTGTTGTTGAATGAAGACCTCAGTTCAGTATCTGGTCTACAGATGATCTTCTACAGCAGCAGGTCCTGGACTCCACCAGCTGATAATCCACCTCCTTTGCTTTTTCTGCTCCTCTTCTAATCTCTGTCTGCTGGTTTTGTCTGAAAGACGTTCAGAGAGACGTTGGAGTCTGGATCTGATCCTGAACCAGGTCTCAGTGAAACACATGATGTTCTGTCTAGATCCTCATCAGAGCTTCAAGCTGGTCCATCTGGTTCCGGAGAGACCTCACGTTCCCCGTTAGGATGAAGTGATGGTTGAAACCCACGTAGAATTTTAAGAGGCAGTTTGGGTTTTATTTGAGGTTGAAGATGTCTATTAGCTCCTGCCTCTTGTAAACAAGGTTCTCGTTGCTATAGTTACACATCATAAGTGGCCACCAAGTAAGAAATTTGCAGCAAAAATCCTTTAAACAGCAAAACTTTCATACCAGAACAATGAAATCACTCAAAAAGCAACATGTTCAATCAGAAAAACAAAGAAAATTTCTCAAAACAAAACCACTGGTAACAAAACAGAGCTGCTGAAACCAGCTGCCACCTTGTGTGGTGCTGTTTCAGAACACGAGTTCACGAGGAACCAACACGGATCATCAGAACTTCATGAGACACTTTTCTTTGAAGTCATTCATGAAACAACTGACTGATGTGAAAGATGACTTATATAAAAACATGAAGGTTACAAAAGCTGGAGACCCGAGGTTTTAGCCTGGCAGCGACAATATGATCCGCGGAGATCGATACACAGTTAGATCACTAAAATAACCCTCTAAATACACGCTTTTTGTGCATAAAGAGGACGAGTGTGTATGAACACCAAACTTCCTAGTAGAAATAAATCCAATCTTTTAAAAGTCCAGCAAAACGCAGCACTATTTCTGTCCTTGGAGAGAACGATAAGAAGTGGCCACAAGTGCTTCCTGTGCTTCTTTTCTCCCAAACTGCCACAGCAAACCACTTAGTGTCCCTGCAGTGTCTTTTCAGGGAGATTAAACGTGTCTCCGAGGAAGAAAATATCAACCAGCCAAACGAACAAGATAAATTTAAGACCTGCTCCTAATATCATATCTGCCTATGGAGAATTGGTGATTAGGACGGTTTCCAACCTCCACCTCTGTGTGTGTGTGTGTGTGTGTGTGTGTGTGTGTGTGTGTGTGTGTGTGTGTGTGTGTGTGTGTGTGTGTGTGTACGTACATGCGATAAAAGAGTGTGTCAGCTCTACTCAGAAACTAAGTTCTGCTTTTACCTCAGAGCATTTGACGTGACAGGTCCAGTCCTTTTAGGCTTTAGTTTTCTACATCTTGTATTTTAGAGTTTTAAACGCTCAGCCTCGTGAATAATTTGGTCATGAATGTGTCGTTATTGATCCGGAGCGTCGGGGAGCTCAGGCTGCAGCTTACCTTCGTGCACAGTCACCCCACAGTTGTCACACTGGATAATCTCATCTGCGTCCTCGCTGTTGTCCCCCAAGCAAACGCAGCAGATGAGGATGTGCTGAGTGTTCCAAGTTTGACAGCGGTCAAGCAAAGCATCCTGGGAAATCACAGACCAAACTTAAGCCACTTGAAGGTACAGACTCTGTTCTGAACACAGATCAAACAATGGCACAAAGTGAATTCTATGAACCAACCAGCGGTCGCGCTAGACTTTTTCCAGGGTTTCTGCAGGTTCAAGGAAGCCAAATTTAAGACTTTTTAAGACCCGTTTTAAGGCGGCTTTGATCAAATTGAAGACCTTACATTCACAGGATGGGAAAGGGGATGTGACCACCTTACAAATAGTTCTGACTAAACCTTTATTGGAAGTGAAAGTGCAAAAAAAACCCATCAAGATAATTGATCTGCATTATATCTTACGGAAATGTATTGCATTCACCTGAAAATAATTTTAAAAAGCTCCTTTTTACTGAATTAATGAGATAATAACAGCCTTAAGTGACCTAGACCCTTCTAGACCCTAGAGGTCTGGTGTACTGCTGAGTTTCAGATCTTCGTAACCCAAAAATCATAGGGGCCCTAGAAATTTAAGACCTTTGAACACTGAATTTAAGGATTATTTATCATTTTTAATGATATTTAAGTCCTTAATTTTGGAAATGCAAATTTACGACCTTTTAAGGCTTTTTAAGGACCCACGGATACCCTGTTTTCATTCTGACTGACAGGGTCCAAAAAATTCTGTCATAATCTATTTTTATCCGTCACTTAGCCTAATAATTAAAAAAAATTATAATATAACATTTTTAACAACATTTAATTTTCATTCATTTAAAATAAGTTTTAACGAGAACACTTAATGAAAACCTTTAGTCCACAGAGACATCAGGCAGGAGATGTCCTGTTGTTCATTCTATCAGACTAATATCAGCTGATCTGTCTGATAATTCCTGCTGAATCAGCAGGTTATGAACCTGCGGTGGTCAGAAGCTGCAGGAGCGCCGGTGAAACCAGGATCGCACAGTTCTGATGGTTCTGTTGATCCAACACTGGGCCCAGTTCAGCACATAGATATAGAGCTGCTCTAGATCTAAATCAGCTGATCAGCCAGTCATCATCAGGAGTCTGCCACATGTTGACGTGACGGAGAAGGATCCCTGCAGTATTCATGTCTCATAGAGACAATAATTGATTGATACACACCCGATCACAATTAAAGCACCAATAATTGCTGTTATAATAAATATTTGAAGACGTCTGTATGAACAAACTGTGACCTAACTCCTACATGTGACATTTCTGTTCAGATTCTCATTTTTATTCTGTTCAGAAACGGGGGTGGAGGTGAGGTGATTAAGGCCTACAGTCTAAAATCGTGTCTTAAATTCATAATTTATTCCACTCAACCAGCTGCACTGCCGGGTTTCTCGTCTCCAAAATATTAAATCCCAAAGTTTGTGGAGAAAGTGACTTACGCAACTTTTAGGCCTGACTTTTGCGTGATCAATTTTATAAATGAGTCCCCTGGTGTCTCTCTACAGCGGTCACAGAGAGAGGAACGGCCACTGCCTGTCATTAAACAGCTGCAGAGCCTCACTGTCATTCTCACTCTACGTGATGAGAGATCTGACGGCGCGTGTACACCCAGGTGTGTGAATTTTAATCCGTCAAAATGGCCGACGGCCTTCAGATTTTTCCATCGAAGTAAAAAAAAAAAAGGTCAATGACAGAAAACTAGGGATGGGCAATAACTTATTGCTTGCAATATATCGTTGAAAATTCTCCTCACGATAAAATTTTGTCTTATCGCAATATTAACGATAAGTCTAGTTGGTGTAGTTTTGCACGGGGGGAGGGGGGACCCTGGTATTTTTTCCTAAAATGGAAGAGCTAACAGCCGGCTAATTCTGTTCTCCTTTCACTTCCAGGGTGTTCTGCTGTAAAATGCGCCTGGGCGGATTAATGGCGGATCCAAGCAGTGCGGAAGTGCGGCTGACAGACAGCCGGATCAGCCAATCCTATCGTTCGAACCGAACAATAGGATTGGCTGAAGTTTTAGAGAACTGCTGGAAAACCACTTTATTGATTTCTTGCGGGGTGTTTTTAATCTCCACAATATATTTATAGCTATATTATGTTAGAACGTTGTTAAGAGGCTTTAAAAAAACGTTAAAAGCTACATTGTTTACCTGGCAGCAGAGTGCAGCTTTAAAGTGAGGAGCTTCACTGAACTTCTATCAGGTTACGTTTACATGTTTGTTACATTACCAGGATTTATTTGCAGATGTACTCTGTTGTTTCCAGTTTTTCTGAAATTTTGTGTCATGGACAGAACCGGACTTGGATCAGCAGGACCTGAACCGCTGTGCATCTTCACAGATGAACGCCAAATCCCCCTTCCTGCATTTTTCACAAATCGCTCACTGCACTGTTTTATGATGACTTGGCCTTTAGAAACCGAAGAATTTCTCAGTTAGACCAGTGAGAGGTGCATAGAAGTCTGTCTCCTCCTGGAGTGAAAGATTAATGACCAGAAGAGAGACTTTAAAAACAAGGCAGCACAGCGCTGGACAAAAATATATACATATTATAATCATTTATCATTATTTATCGTTATTGCAATAAATACCTAAAGTTTTTGTGATAAATTTTTAAGGCCATATCGCCCATCCCTACAGAAAACATTCGGTTAAAGCGACCCCTGGAACCAACATGTTGACTGAGTTATCACCAAGCCAGAGCATGGCCTTCAATCACCTCAGTCACATTTAAACATCTGACTGATCACTCTGACTCTGTAGCTCAGGGTTTGGTTTGACTGTTTTTGTAAGGTGTTAAAAGTCTTTATATTCTTTAAAGAACAAAACATTATGTCTCTTTTTTACATCTTAAAAATGCTTTGAACTCAACATACCGTAAATACATGTCTCATAGGAAAAATCAAACCTGTAAACTAATGAACACCAGCCTGTTGAACAGGACCTCCGTTAATGGTCACATCTTCCATCTCTCACAGACACACGGAGGGAGCGGCCCCCAAACCCCAAATTAACCGAAGCTTTTTCATTTCTTCAAATGGGAAATCTGATTCAGCCCATTTTGGAACAAAATCATTAATAAACTCCTGCCTGGTTTCTACTGATGGAGCTGAATGTTCCAGAGTCTGTAGCTCCTGCTAGCTTGATGCTTCTCCCTGTTTCTGAAGTGACTAAGAGCTCCTCACATGCAGTCTTAATGTTCAGTTGATCGGGTTAGTGTAAACTTACAGAAAAGTTGTTCTGTTCTGAGCTTTGGACTAAACTTCCTGGTTTTTAATTTTGTGAAGGACGTTGATGCTTCAGAGAGACTTTTCACCGGAGCTGACTGTTTTTCTCTCTAAGAGAAGAGGAGAGGAGAGCCGAGTCCTCCGTGACCAGGTTACAACAGGTATGGTGGCTGTGGTGGCCAAAATACCTCAGAATGTACCGGTACTATTGTAGCATTTGGAATAACTAGTAGTTATTTTAGCTACACCCTCTTCTAATAAATATTGGAAGTATTTATTCTTGACTCAGCTTCCATTCATCAAACAAGGTACGTACAATAACTCCCTGCAATTAATGAGCCTAGATATTCCTGCTTTTATCACATACAGTTGTTTAAACCAGGTCTCCAGAGCACAGAGCTTCTCGAGTAAACCCTGGGTAAAACTGGATAAGTTAGCAGAAGGTGAGTAATAAAAACGTTAGCTTTTATAACCACTACATGTGGCGAGCCAGCCAGGAGTCGAACCTAGAACTCTATTTTTATGGTTTATAACGCTACACTATGCATCTTTCTTTACTCGCCGATATGAGGGAATTATGTGAGATTCTGCCTTTTACTGGATTCCATTTTGTTTGTTGAATCACATTTGCATTCCTTGTATTGCAGAACTCATAGACTGAGTCAGTCAGTCTGGAGGTAAATATGATAAAACATCATCAGCGATCAGTTCAACCTGAGTCTGACATTTCAGAGGATAAATCCTCTCTGAGGTCATGTTCACCTGCTAACATCTGTGTAGTTCTAGTGGTCTGGGTCTAAACTGGACCCTCATCCTGAAGCCCGGCTGTGTGACCTGAGCTGCTCTCACCTCGTTGCCCTTTCCTTGGGACATGCTGTCGTTGGTTAAGTCATCGTCGAAGGCGTTGCTGCTCTTCACCTTCTTCTTGGACTTCTTCACCTCTTTCTCACTGTCACTGCTACAGTTGTTGTTGTTCTCTACGCCGTCTTCCTTGTCGTCGTCGTCATCATTGTCGTTGTCGTCGTCGTCGTCGTCGTCATCATCATCATCATCATCCTCATCATCATCGTCGTCGTCATCATCGTTATCGTCGTCACTAGCGCTGGCTCCCTCCTCTCCCTCTGCTCCTCCTTTCTGAGTGGCTGCTTTGCCTTTCTTCTTCTCTACCGTGGGCCTCCAGTCGTTATCATCTTCACTGTCATAGTCGTCCATCTCATTCAGTTCTTCCATGGTGGTGAAGTCCAAAAGCGGTCGATTCCTTCGGAAGTTCCACTTCTTGGGCTCAGACTCCTCTATGTTCACGCCGCCAGCCCCAGACGCCGAGGTAGGTTCGGGTTCCCCAGTTCCAGTGGGGCTCGGTTCTGTAGCCTTCTTGCTCTTCCGTCTGCTTTTGGACTGGGTGACAGAGGGGACGTCTTTGGTAGAGCTGTCTGAGGACGGCTGCTGTTTGACCTTCTCCTCGTCCTCCGTTAGGTTGTCTTCGGCGGTCGGGTCTTTGGACTCTTCTTCTACTCCATCGTCTGCAGAAGCAGCATTGTCCGATTCACTTTCTGAACCCACAGCGCTGACCTTTGACCCCTCCTCATCACTGCCGTTCCCGGTACCATCGGATCCTATCAGAACAGAACAATGTCAACAGAGAAAGGTTAGTCAGGTCACCCAAAGGTGTGGCTGCTATTTTAATCCAAACAGAAACAACATCAACAAAACATTTACGTCTCTGATGTTTGATCCGAGTTACAAACTTACTTCTTTAAAGTGATAATAACTTTAAAGTGATAATATGCAGTTTTGCTTGTTTTGGGCACCCTCTGGTGTCCGTTTTAAATCACTGCATTAAATAAAGTAACACATAGTTCTTGCTTCTAAACTGCTAAATCTAAGTGTTGAAATGTCTCCTCAGCCTTCATAGCTTTCTACAGGAGCGGTTATTTACTCCTTCAAAGAAATCAGCTGTGTTCAAGCAGGGAGAGATGGAAAAATCAGGAATCATGAGCTAAAAACACTCCAGTACTAGCATAACAGCTAGCCACTTTGGGTTAGCCTAACCCTCGTGAGACACGTGACTTCCTGGGTACCGTGACGGCGACGGAGATCTTGCAATCGTGGTATTCCGGATCTAACCACCAGATGGGGCTAAGTGACTTTTCATTAACTCTGTAAAGGGTCGTATTAGCACAGACTGGCTCAAGGAAAAGATTTAAAAATATGAAAAAGTTGCATATTATCACTTTAAAATCACAAAGATCAATTTCACCTGAGGCATCTCCAACTTCAAAGTCACTGTCGTCTGAACTGTCATAGTCCAAGGCATCGAGGAGAGAGGCAGCAAGTGGCTTCACCTGCCGTCTCTTCAGGCTGCGGTCCACTAGAACATCAGACAAAAACACAGGAAGAAAACAGGACAGTCAGTAGTTAGAAACTACTAGAAAACCCCAGAAGAATCCCTAAAGTATCACAAAAATGTATTTAATAACAATAAATAAACACATAAATAAAAACTTTGATTTTTTTTATATAGAAATTCCAGTTCAAATTAATTTAAAGTGCCATGATTTCTTGTTTTTTAAACAGATATAACACTTCATGTCAGAGTTTTCATTTTATGTTGAGAAACAGTATACAGTAATTTCTTCTGCTGTTTTATATGTAGTGTATGTGTAACTTTGTGTTGGTTGGGAATGGGATATACATTGTGTACAATACTCATTATGTTCTTTCTTTAACGATTATTAGTGTTCTTTTTGTTCAGACGTGTAAAGTCGTTATTTATCTTTTTTTATGTTGACATGTTTCGATGACACTTCTGATGAAGTCGACAGTCGAAACATGTCGACATAAAAAAGGTCAATGAGAACTTACCTCACGGCTTTACACGTCTGAACAAAAAGAACACTAATAATCATTGTGTACAATGTTTTTACAGGAAAAATACAATTAAATGTTACTGTGTATTTGTGTGTTCTGAGTGTAAACACATTATTCTCAAATATTTTACAACACATTTATGTATATACTGTCTGTAGTCAGTGTAACTCTGATGAATGGAGAAGAAGTGTTTCCATTCATCAGTGTTTTACATTGAGCACATCAGTGTTCAGCTGGTTCCTATAAATGTCTATTCATATGACACTTTGAAGACAAAATTTGAAGACAAAATCCCATGTTGAGAAGAAATAACATTGCTTTGAATGTGAAGTTCTTTTCGCAGGATAATTGAGGGGTTTTGCCCATTGTGTGTAATTTTGGACTTGACTTTGGACTAGATAGTGAACATTCCATGTTCGGTGTGGTACACTACACACCCTGATACAAGCAGCACTGTGACTACCTACTGACCATCAGACTGGAGACACCTGAGATGCTGATTGAAGGACACACCTTAGACCTTAACGCATCCCTATTGGTCACTTTAGTTTACATCTGTTCTATTAGTTCCATCATTTGAGTTCATACCAGTTTCATTAGTTGTATTAATTATTCTGTTGAACCAAGACCGATTTTCATCAAATGGGTTTCAGTACAGATTATATCTTTTACTACTTTTATCAGTTTATGTTTCTTCATTGACCTTAATGAGTTTTTGTCTTTAATGGATTGCTAACAAATAATTTGACCCATCAGCTCTCGTTCCCATTAGCCATTAGCACAGCGTTAGCAAACAAACAGAGGGATTCTACAACTATTACAAAGTGCACAAGCTGTTCTGTCCAACAGACAACCACACAACACTCCCGTTAAGCTTTGGTGTTCAGCGTCAACCCGTCCACAAAGCCTCGGGGACACATTTATCCAGCCGCGTCTCCGGATTCTTGTATTTTTCAAGAAGCTAACTGTTGTTAGCATTAGCTAAACTGATTCATAAAACTAAAAAGATGCGTGAGTATAGAAATTCTTAAAACACTTCAAGTGACCCGTGTGTCAGAGCAAAGCGCGAAAGGATGTAACTCTGGTTACGTTAGCGGAAATGGAAGTAAATAAAGAGGACTTTAAGTTAACTGGTAGCACCAAATGCTAATCAAAAGGCTAACACGCCGCGTTCAACTTCTCACAGCAACTTTAGCTCGCTAGCTTGTGAAAACTTGTTAAACCAGAACGGACAAGACTGCGCTGAATATAGAGATTGTTTTAAAACAACACTTACTTTGATTATCGTCTTTATTTAAAGTTTGTGCTCTTAGACAGCATGTTAAACCTGGACAATGAAGAACACGGTGGTGACGTCGTTACGTCAGGATGTTGTTTCCATGGTGACGGAACGCTCCGTTTATACAGCTGTCAGTCAGACGGGTCACAGGAGGAGATGCACACATGTGCTACTGGTAGCTACGCTTTACATGGAATCAATAAAAAGCTTCTGCAGAAAAACTTTAGTTATTTATCTTTACGTTTCTGAGTGGTTTGACCCGGAAGTAGCAGCGGCTGAACCGGAAATATTAGATTTAAAGGACCAGATGGAATTTCTCAAAGTGATGATTCATTCCTTCACTCTGGAATTCCTCATTGTGAGGAGGTTTATTGGAAAAGCTATTTTATGACTGCAGTAACATCTGCATGGAGCTTCAATAACAAATATTTATTCACCAGTAAAGTCAGAGAAATCTCTAAATAATCCACAAAATGTATCCAATAAAGCAGAACAGCTTTAACTAGCTGGTCAGACACTCAGCAGAGAACATTTTAGTCCATTTTATGACTTATTAAAGCATCCAGGCTGCAGGACTCTGCTCTCCTTGTCTGGTCCAGTCCCAGAGTTCTTAGAGAAGTTCTGTCTAACATCATAACTAACATCAGTCATTATTTAGCTGTTTTCAACCCACCTACACCTAAATGTCAGACAGGCTCCTGTCTCACCTGTTAGTTCAGGTGTCTCTGATGGATTCCAGCAGTTTGAACCAGGTGTTCCTCTGTTTGAACAACATTGTGCAGCACATGCAAACCCCTGACTGCTGCCTCCATGTTCCACTAAGCAGCTGGAAAAGGTTGACTGTCTTTGGTCAGACCTTCAGGACCGGTCCAGCTCTCTCTGTCCTTCTCTTTGGCCTAAAGCCTGACGGTATCCATAGCTCAGTGTTTAAATGTTTTAGCCTACTATACCTGACAGACAGATCCTTTTCAGTTTGGTTTAATAATGCCTCTCCCTCCAGTGCTGCTCTGTCTTGTGGGGTTCCTCAGGGTTCCACTCTTGGTCCTCTCTTTTTTCCTATATTTGCTGCCACTCAGAGTGATTTTATCTCTCCTGTCTTTCTACTTTTATGCTGATGACCTTCAGATACCTGTCTATAAAACCTGGGAACAGTAACTTTTACTACTTCCTCCCTGATGTTATATTCACAGTAAAACACTGGATAGTAAATCAAAATGTGCTGATTTTGAATGAACTAAAGACAAAAATATTCAAACAGGATATTATTTAGTTTGTGGACTTTAGATGTGACTGATGTGAGAGCAGACTGAGGTTTTTGGGGGTTCTTACCAATTCATCAAACATGTTAATAGTTTGACACTTTACTTTATCAGTGTATTGTTGTTCTAAACATTACATTCATCCCTCCATTTTATGTGCATACATCGACCATTAAAACCTTAAATTTATTTATTTATTTATTTATTTACATATATATATATATATATATATATATATATATATATATATATTTTTTTTTTTTTTTTTTTTGAGGATAAAACCTCTTGAGATGCGACATCTCATTTGCGAGAGGGTCCTCCTTCAAATTCAACAGTTCAAGCAAAACAGAAACATGACAAGACAGCAAGTGGCTAAACCAACCAACAAAACAAAAACAAACAAAAAATATCAAAAACAAATTATATTAACTGAAGATAATAGATTAAAATTAAATAAAAGTAAGCAAAACCAGTATAAATAATCAAATCAAAATCACTGACCCTAGCTCATTTACATTAAAGTCTAAACCATACATATAGTGCACTCTGGATACAGTGAGAAGTTCACATAAATCAATTTGGTACAGCTGACCTTCAAATACACACTTAAAAACAATTACAAATAGAAGATACATGTAAATAAACAGAGTTCTTAAGTAAACGAAAAGATGTAGTCGCACGTCTCTCAGCAGGGAGGTGATTCCAGTCGAGTGGGGCCTTGACTCCAAAAGCCAATTTACCAACCTCTTTTTTAAACGGCGGGACAACGAAACAGATCTGCTCGTTGAACCTAGTGCTGTAATGACCACTAAGAGGCACCAAATGATTTAAATATGCTGGAAAATCAAAAGATATACACTTATAAATAAACACTAACCAATGAAATCTGTGTCTGGCCTTTAGTGGGAGCCAAGACAGACTGTCGTACATACAGCAGTGGTGAGTTCTGAAGGGACAACGCAAAACAAAACGACAAATACTATTATAAACGACATCAAGAGGATTGAGACGGGAAGCAGTAGTATTTTGGTAAACTAGATCAGCATAATCTAAAATTGGAAATAAAAGTTGTGTTGCAATATAGAGTCTGACTCTCAGATCAAAGCAGGTAATTGATTGGTATAAAATCTTTAGGTGATAGTTAACCTCGTTGGTGATTGTTTGAATATGAACTTTAAAAGAAAGATTAGATTCAAGCCAAACCCCTAAGTATTTGACTTTTTCAGCACATTTCACTGGTGAAGAGTCTGACAAGATTAGGTTTAGAGTACCAGATGTTGAGGTAGACTTTTGTCTCTGAAAGAGTACTGAAATTCTGAAGAACGATGCTGGATCAGAAACACATTTCAAAAAGGAGATCAATCTGAAAGTTTGAAGTTTTGGTAAACTAAAAAGAACATGTGAACTTTATTCAGAGAATATTAAGGAGCGTTTTAAGGTCTGTGAAAGGATGTTTTGACTCTCTCCTGGTGAGACTCAAGGTTGGTCCAACTGGAACAAAATGTGTAGAATCAGCATGTAAACAACAGACTCTATACTGGAACTGTCTGTTCCCCATCTGAGTGAAGAATCAAGACTTGACCTCTGGTCCAGTATTTGACCAGACCTGGACTCAGAACTTGACCTTTTGTTCACTACAGTAATAAATGGAGCGACTCAGAGAAAAGGATTGAACACACGAAGAAAGGAAGGTACAAAATAGCCTGGAAAGTCATGACAACCGCAGGAATCTATCAGTAACTAAAAACAATCCTCCCACTTCAGCTGCTTCAGTCCTGATGGTCTAAGAAAGGGTCTCATTACCAAGGTGTCACACTAGAAACGGCTCATGATTGGTTAAACCAAAAAACATGTATGTTAGTTAAATTAATGTAACTTTAAAGTGTCTGCTAAATGAATCAACAAAACCCAAAGAGCTTGTTGTTGCTAACCATCCTGATGGTGATTGTTTCAGAAGAATTACTAATCTCTTGTAGGCTCCAGTGAGCTGTTTTGACCAGAACCAGGAAGAGGAAAGAACTTCATGTCACCATAAACCAGCCACAAGATTTCAGACAGAGGAGAGAAAAAAATCATCAGACGAGTTGTCCAAGAGCCAAGGACCATTTTTATTTTAAAGAAAAGAAGAATGAACTCAGCCTCCATGTCCTGTAGGAGCTCACCACCACGGCCCTGTCCCAATACTCGCACTTCCACCCTTGTGCCCTCGCAGAGGTGCGCTAGTGCCTAGGGTGTCCCGATTCTCCTGGGTGGAGACTCCAGACCTTGTCCCCGCCCCCTTTTCCACCCTTGCTATGCACTTCGCCGAAGTCCGCATCGGTACGGACTTTGGCAAAGTGTATTACCCATAATTCCAAGTGCACTTCATAGAGAATTACCAGAAGGTGGAAGTTTCAGTATTGGGACAAGCCCTAAGACTCCACTACATTACCACAGGAAGTAGGGGTGCTGCAGCACCCCCTGCTGGTGACCTAAAAAATGTATTTACCACAAGTGGTGCAAAAGCAGATTTTAGAATTTTTAGGGACACCTCGAGAAAACAAAAGGAAACGCAGCAGGGTGCAGGAATAGCTCTGTATGTCCAGCCCAGTGGACTGAGGTGCTGCTGTGCACGGACCTGTCCCGGGGAAGGAGGCGCGCCTGGATCGACCTGCAGGCTCTGAATGCATGGTGAAGCTGCGGTCTGTGCTCCCAGATGCACCCCCTCTCTCTGGACAGAGGTCCACACCGACCCACTCACACCGACAGCACCTGCCCTGTGGATGCAGACTGGGCTGGACTGGCCACTGGGCACACATCCCCCTGGTGGACCTATGGTAACCGGGATCTGAGCGGCTCCTTTTAATCTGCACAATCTGGTTTATGTATGTTTGTCACACTTACATGTTTCACATCATCAAACAAATGAAATATTAGACAAATTACAGAATTAAACACTAAATCCAGGGTCTAAATGATTGTGTCTCTTAAGGGGGTGATACTTGAACTTCCACAGCCCTGTGTGAAAACGTCACTATTACTGTAAAGATGTTACATATTACTGTAAAGATGTTACATATTTCTGTAAAGATGTTACATATTTCTGTAGAGATGTTACATATTTCTGTAGAGATGTTACATATTTCTGTAGAGATGTTACATATTACTGTAAAGATGTTACATATTTCTGTAAAGATGTTACATATTTCTGTAGAGATGTTACATATTTCTGTAGAGATGTTACATATTTCTGTAGAGATGTTACATATTTCTGTAAAGATGTTACATATTACTGTAAAGATGTTACATATTACTGTAAAGATGTTACATATTTCTGTAGAGATGTTACATATTTCTGTAGAGATGTTACATATTTCTGTAAAGATGTTACATATTACTGTAAAGATGTTACATATTACTGTAAAGATGTTACATATTTCTGTAGAGATGTTACATATTTCTGTAGAGATGTTACATATTTCTGTAAAGATGTTACATATTACTGTAAAGATGTTACATATTACTGTAAAGATGTTACATATTTCTGTAGAGATGTTACATATTTCTGTAGAGATGTTACATATTTCTGTAAAGATGTTACATATTACTGTAAAGATGTTACATATTACTGTAAAGATGTTACATATTTCTGTAGAGATGTTACATATTTCTGTAGAGATGTTACATATTTCTGTAAAGATGTTACATATTACTGTAAAGATGTTACATATTACTGTAAAGATGTTACATATTTCTGTAGAGATGTTACATATTTCTGTAGAGATGTTACATATTTCTGTAAAGATGTTACATATTACTGTAAAGATGTTACATATTACTGTAAAGATGTTACATATTTCTGTAGAGATGTTACATATTTCTGTAGAGATGTTACATATTTCTGTAAAGATGTTACATATTACTGTAAAGATGTTACATATTACTGTAAAGATGTTACATATTTCTGTAGAGATGTTACATATTTCTGTAGAGATGTTACATATTTCTGTAAAGATGTTACATATTACTGTAAAGATGTTACATATTACTGTAAAGATGTTACATATTTCTGTAGAGATGTTACATATTTCTGTAGAGATGTTACATATTTCTGTAAAGATGTTACATATTACTGTAAAGATGTTACATATTACTGTAAAGATGTTACATATTTCTGTAGAGATGTTACATATTTCTGTAGAGATGTTACATATTTCTGTAAAGATGTTACATATTACTGTAAAGATGTTACATATTACTGTAAAGATGTTACATATTTCTGTAGAGATGTTACATATTACTGTAAAGATGTTACATATTTCTGTAGAGATGTTACATATTACTGTAAAGATGTTACATATTACTGTAAAGATGTTACATATTTCTGTAGAGATGTTACATATTACTGTAAAGATGTTACATATTTCTGTAGAGATGTTACATATTACTGTAAAGATGTTACATATTACTGTAAAGATGTTACATATTTCTGTAAAGATGTTACATATTACTGTAAAGATGTTACATATTACTGTAAAGATGTCACATATTACTGTAAAGATGTTACATATTACTGTAAAGATGTTACATATTACTGTAAAGATGTTACATATTACTGTAAAGATGTTACATATTTCTGTAGAGATGTTACATATTACTGTAAAGATGTTACATATTACTGTAATTTAGAAACTGCATTTTGTGTTTTATTATCTTTGTTTAATGTTTGAACTTGTTTCATGGTCTGAAACATTGAAGTGTGACAAGCAGAAAAATAGGAAATCACAAAGACTTTTCACACTGTGGTTTCACTGAAGGAGAAACCAGAGAAAAAAACAAGTGAAAATAGAAACTCAAAAAACAGCTGACAGGTAGGTCTGCTGTCATCTGTTAGTCCTGTAACGGGTCCTTATCAAGTCCTGTATCAGGTCCTGTAACAGGCCCTGTAACAGGTCCTGTAACAGGGTAACAGGTCCTGTATCAGGTCCTGTAACAGGGTAACAGGTCCTGTAACAGGGTAACAGGTCCTGTATCAGGTCCTGTAACAGGTCCTGTAACAGGGTAACAGGTCCTGTAACAGGCCCTGTAACAGGTCCTGTAACAGGGTAACAGGTCCTGTATCAGGTCCTGTAACAGGCCCTGTAACAGGTCCTGTAACAGGCCCTGTAACAGGTCCTGTAACAGGGTAACAGGTCCTGTAACAGGGTAACAGGTCCTGTAACAGGTCCTGTATCAGGTCCTGTAACAGGCCCTGTAACAGGTCCTGTAACAGGGTAACAGGTCCTGTAACAGGGTAACAGGTCCTGTAACAGGTCCTGTAACAGGGTAACAGGTCCTGTTACAGGTCCTGTAACAGGGTAACAGGTCCTGTATCAGGTCCTGTAACAGGTCCTGTAACAGGTCCTGTAACAGGGTAACAGGTCCTGTTACAGGTCCTGTAACAGGCCCTGTAACAGGTCCTGTAACAGGGTAACAGGTCCTGTAACAGGTCCTGTAATGGGTAACAGGTCCTGTAACAGGGTAACAGGTCCTGTAACAGGTCCTGTAATGGGTAACAGGTCCTGTAACAGGTCCTGTAAGGCTGCGGTACCTGTTCAGAGTCAGCTCCACTCCCCACCTCTGAGGTTTGAACCTGAAACCTGCTGAATGTTCTGCACCAGGATTCTTTCGCTCTCTTCTGTTAGTTCTAAATATTTGGACGTGTTCTCTCAGGGAAACAGTTGCATAATGCATCTTTTTGTAATTTGGCTCATTTTCAGAGCGAACTTTGTTTCTGGTGTCATCCTTTGACTTTGCTAGTTTGCCAAATAAGAGGCGATTAAAATAAATGAGCCTAGATTGATGCTGATACTCGGGACGGGGAAGACTGATGGGCCCTGCGAGCAAAAGGGATGATTACAACTGTCCTCGCTCCATGACAAATGGCCTTGTATTGTTTGGACTGGAAGTATTTTTTTATCACTTTGCATCAAAACACTCTGGAAATATCACAGCAGCCATCTTTGTCATCATGACTATCAAAGCTTTGATCGTTTCCCAGCATGCCCTGTGTAGATCAGCACTCTGAACATGTGTGAGGACACACTCCTCTGATGTGATGTAATTAAATTACAGCTTTCAAAATATTTTCTGCAGAAGCATTCAGGTGTGCCACTGCATCTGTTTTCTGTATTTAACCCATTACTGAGCTTCATTAGAGGACAAAATGTTTGAATGAGGATCATTCAGAGATATTCAGGTCATTTTGAAGTGACCTCTATTTAACCAGACGAGTTGATATGAACATGCAACTAATTTAAACAAACTAAACATGCTGTCTCAAACTAAACTGCAGAGTTTTACAATCAGGTAACATGACTTATGATCATGAGCTGTTTCAAATATTCCAAAAACTAATTTGTCATTGACCTGCAGGAGCGTCTCTCCTAATCTGGCTAGCAATGAGTATTGCTCCTGTCAGAGGACTACTTCCTGTTTCTAGAGACTCCACCTGCTTTGAATGATGTCATCGATGAGTCATTCCAAATGACCCAGACATCTCTTTAACTCTGACAGGCTGCAGCGTGAGACTAACGTTCACTGATGTCCTTAACCGTGGTCAGAGGGTCATGAGTGTCACGTGAATTCATTTTGTGATTAATAATAATTGTTTTGAACTGTTCTATTTCCAGGTGGAATGATATTAAAAAAAAACAATAAACTTTTGTGGTTTAAAAAACAGAAACTGGGTTTACGTGGGTCAGAGTTTTTCAGACAGACTCTCATCCTGTAGGTATTCTTCTGACCCAGCGCTCCATCGGCCTCTTCATCCCCAAACTGTTACCGGACGGTTGGAGGAGTTCCTCTGGGAGGAACGAGTTTAATAAAAACAAGTATTTGTTTTCATAAAGGTTGCTGATTCAGAGTTTCAAGAGCTTTCTGTCAGCTACTAGAATGACAGAGTTTCAGATGTTTCAAAGACTTTTTTGATAATTCAGTGAAGTTGATGCAAAGAGTCACCATCTCCGGTGTTCTAGATCTCTTCAGTTCAGCAGAGTTCGACCTCTGCTCCAGATTCTGCCCGATGGCTGCCCATTCTTCATCATCAATGTTTGGAGTTTGTCAGAATTTGTAGGTTTTTGTTTTTCCACTCTCAACTTGAAGTTTTCAGGGGGATCAAGGTCTGGGGAGTTACCTGGACCTGGCCCTGGTTGATGTTCTGTTCCCTGAGCCACTTGGTTCTGATTTTAGCCTTGGGTCCATCATGATGGGAAACATCATGGTTGCTCACCAAAGTGTTGTTGAATGGTTGGAGGAGTTCCTCCAGCCACTCTCTTGGCTGGAGAGCACCTGATAGCTGCTCACCTTTTCTTCTCCAGACCATTCGTTTTCCAGATCGTCCAAGTTGTGCTGTCCATGTTTGGCCGTGGCTTCTCATTTTTAGAAAACCATCACAAATTTACAACACATGACTCACAACACTTTCCTTGTGTTTAAGTGGCTCAGTCCCTAAACCAGGTGTGGAGGACAGAGAGTCCATCAGATCCACATTAGGCCACTGGGATTATTCCAGTATGAGTTACTGTGATCCAAGCTATGATATGAATATTGCGTGCACAGACATTGTGCTAACATTATACTGAGCAGCTCTAACTCTGGCTGATTTTTGGCTCTTTTTGGTAGAATCGGTAAAGTTCACCTAAACTTGTCAGTTTCCTGGTTCTGACTCGGCTTTAGGAAGTCCATCCAGAAGTCAGTCTGTTTCATCCAGTCAGAAACAAGTTCTGATGTTTGGAAATCCCAACTGGGTCAAAGTTTCTTTCAACCATCTAGCTGAAGAACCTAGAGCTAGTCCTCCCTCATCACCAGAGCCTGGTGCACTATTTGGAGATCCTTCTGGTCTCAGCCCGATTTGCCCGATTGTGCGATAGTCACAATGACTCGCAGGAACTAAAAACACAAAAGTCTGTTCATGGTCAGAACTACCGTTATGTTCTGTATGACTATTTATTCTTGAATAAATGAGTCTATTAAAAATGAGTCAATGAAACTCTCCGGGTCCGTGTTTGGTGGATGTTTTAGTTCACTAGTAGCAGCTCAGCGTATTGTCGTAACATCAGTGTCATAAATCACACACAATGTTGTAACGCACGTGTCTCAGCTACGACCAAAAATAGAACAGCTGTGGATCATCAGCGCCGTGGCGTGGACCGCCGCTTCTGGGACACAACGTGGCGCTCTTCGTATAGGACCACTTTTATTGACTACAGAGTCACAGCTTGGGTGTCCGTCTCTGGTGGGCCCCAGCCTTTAGTCCTTCAGACTTCTTGTCATGGTGTTCAAACAGCTCTGGCTCATCTGACCATAAAACCTTTCTCCAGTGTCATGACCCTCTAGCCACGCCCAGTTATGTTCCTCCTCGTGTCTTGAGTACTGGTTTCTTTTCACCTGTTTGTCCTTAAAGTGATACTATGCAGTTTTGTTTGTTTTGGCTCCCCCTGGTGTCCGTTTTAAATTAGCACCATTGTTTCTGCTCAGAAACATCTAAATCTACCTGCTGAAATGTCTCCTCAGCCTTCACTGCTTGCTGCTGGAGCGGTTCATCACTCATTCAAAGAAATCAGCTGTGTTCAAGCAGGGAGAGATGGGAAAAAATCAGGAATCATGAGCTAAAAACACTCCGGAGCTAGCATAACAGCTAGCCACATTGGGTTAGCCTAGCCCTCGTGAGATATGTGACTTTGTGAGACTTCAGGGCACCGGACCAGAGACTCAGAAGTTACAAACGTGGTATTCTGGATCCAAGCAGCAGATGGGGCTGAGGGACTTTTATTAACCTGTAGGTTGTCCCAACCTGTTCACAGTGTTTCTTATTCATGATCTGAATCTTGCTTGACCTTTGTGACTCCTGTTTTTCCACATCGGACCATGAGTATGTTTTATCTGTGACTATAGGGATGTCCCAATCCGATCACGTGATTTTGGACGGATCGGAATCGGACGTCACCTCCTCGATCTGGACTCGCTACTACATTACAGGGTTTCCTCCACGTGTGCACCGCCACGGCAAAAAGCCACTACACCTTCAGAAGAGAGTTTTTTTAAAGCATATTGGGTATACAGTATATAGTCTATATTTGCGCATTTATACTAAATATAATCAGAGTTTGGATTTAATTCAGTTTCTGGTCCAGGAGGAGGGGGCCGGGAGACTTACGGAGGAGCTAGCGGGTTCGCTGCTCACTCTGCACCCGGTCGGGACTCGCACCAACTGGGGGAGGTGGCGGGGGCACCACCACGGCGTGGCAGCGTCTCCCTCCTGCTCAGCTCCAGCATTCGGGCTGCAGATACAGCACAACCCCCATCAGGAAATAAATGTAAGTGGTATTAAAATAAGAAAAGCGCTTTCTGAGGAGGAGTTTCGTGATGGTGTCACTCCAAAATGCTCCAACGCTGACAGATTTCTTCAAATTGTCTGATTAAGAAGTTGGACGCTGTCTGCTGATGCACTAAGCAGGGAGCTCAGAGCAGATTTATGACTCTGAAGAACTCATCTGGGTCATTGTCAGCAAACAAGTTTGTTCTTTCTGGGCAAAAAATGGGCCAGAGTGTTAAAATAATGTCAACATTTCTGCACCTGAACAGCTGTAGAAAAAAAAACTCCTAGGAAACCCTGTAAATACACACAGTTAGACCTCTTGACTCCAAACATGCGCAGCATGACATCACTTTGTTGCAGAGATGCTATTGGTTAACACAGGATACAGAAGCAGCTTGAAGCAGAACGCGTGAGTATGCCTGAGGTCTGGAGGTTTTATAAAGTTGATGACAACAACATTGTAAAAGTATCGGATCGGGACTCGGTATCAGCAGGTCCTCAAAATCAAATGACTCAGACTTGAGGGATGAAAAAACCAGATCGGGACATCCCAGAAAAACTCTAATCTGTTAAATATCCACCAGTCAACAATGTTGATGTTTAATAATCATTTTTAAAAAGGAAATAAAAGCTACGTTGACATACCTCCGCTCTGTTTCTATAAATCCTGTTTACACACAAAGAACATCTGACGTCCTTTCATTGCTGTAGGGACGGCCTTGAGCTAAAAGGACGTTCTGAGGCTTTACTCTGTTTCTTAGCATTTAGCACGCTTCCTTTGGCTTCAAAGTCGCTTCATTCATTTGAGAAATGTTCAAAACAAAAGGACAGGCTGTTTTCTGTCACATGGACACAACGCTTCTCTTCTGTGCTGGACTAAAAACCTTCTTCACTCCTGAAATGAGAGCAGCAAAACGAAGGATTGTATATAATTAGAAGACTAATTAAAACAACCCCCTCTAGTCAGTCAATACAGAAACAAACCAAATCAATCAAGTAATACTCATTTAAAACAAGCTACTATAAAACTAGCTACATCAATTAAAATCAGAGTTAAATGATGTTTTAATGATTAATGGTAGCATAAAGTACATTAAGGCTCATCTCAGTTTGGCCAGAAAACATCTTGATGATCCCCGCTACTTTTATGAAAACACTCTGTGGACCGAAGAGACAAAAACGGACCTTATTGGAAGGTGTGTCCCATAAATCATTCTCCATGCTTCCATTCCCCCGTTGTGTCTTCTCCCCTGTGTTTACTCCTCCTGTCTCCCTGCTCTGATCCTCCACAGGTGTGTCTCGTCTCCCTGATCACCTCCCTCCCTGTACTGTTCAGGTCATTCACTGTCAGGTCCCCCTGTTGTCTCCTGTTGCTATGCTGGTTTTATCTGGTCATCATCCCCATGGGCGTTGTTCAGTTCTGCCATCAAAAAAAGCTGATTGAGTTCACCTGTTGCCTCCTGACTCCACCTGACTCCACTTCCTGTCCATTTCTCTTTGGGCAGCATGTATAGTTCAGTAGGTAGAGCAGCTGTCTGACAACCAGAGGGTCTCTGGTTCGAACGCAGCTGGGTTACATTGTCATTGTGTCATTGGTGACACTTCACCCTTGTCTACTGGTGGTGGTCTGAGGGACCTGGTGGTGGTCAGAGGGACCTGGTGGTGGTCTGAGGGACCTGGTGGTGGTCTGAGGGACCTGGTGGTGGTCAGAGGGACCTGGTGGTGGTCAGAGGGACCTGGTGGTGGTCTGAGGGACCTGGTGGTGGTCAGAGGGACCTGGTGGTGGTCTGAGGGACCTGGTGGTGGTC
>SSNR01000268.1:430096-443001 GCA_006937965.1 Callopanchax toddi | reverse complement strand
CAGAGGTGAAGGTTGTGACGCAGTCGTTAACAATCTTGTTGTAGATGCTCAACATGAATGTTTCAGCAGCGAAGCAGGAAGAACCTGAGAATAAAAAACAAATTATTTAAAACTTTATTAAATAATGCTTTAATACATATATATACACACATTCATATACAAATACAGAGATACTTATTACATATACATCATATGTCATCTTACTGGCTAAACATCTCAGGTTATTTAGCCAGTTTATCAGCGTGGGACCAACATAACATGAAACTAAACAAGCCAAGAGTACAAGAACATGGCAGTTAGAAAAAAGCAGCCAAAATTTGCTTAATTTACTTACCACAAACAACAATGAAGGGTGTTGGTGGCACTTCTGAACATCCTCAGCAAGGCTCATCATCTCAACACAGTGGAACAGAAGCTCTTCTTCTTTCTTCATCATTTCAGAGACAACAATCCACACCATTTCTCCTCGTTGTCTTGCACTTGGTCTTTTCTCTTTCCAAGATCTGTACCAACTCCTCGGCGAGCCTCTGCCATGGTATCTCAAATCTCTCTACCCAGTTTGGCATTAATGGTGTACAGATTCCTGAAGGTGATGAAGTAGTGGATGATGCTGGTGAAGAAGAAATTCAGGGTGAAGAGGGAAGGACATCCACTGGAGAGGAATGCACAATTTTTGGTGTTGAAATGCTTGAGACTGCAAAAGTATAAAAAGGAAATATAAAATGGTTAAAAATTAAATTCTCCTTTTCAGTTGTGTGTACAGTGTGCATCTGAAATCAGTGTACCGGTATATGAAACAGTAATATCACAATATTAACCCCCAGGAGCTAGCAGTACAATTTTCTGTTTTCTCCATCTTTTATGTTTGCCTTTATATTTCAGTTTGTCTGTCAAAACTGCAACCATCACAAGGACTGGCTTCCTGGTGGGGTAAAGGAGGGAAGAATGCAGCTAAGAGCTAGCCCGCGCCGGCGCGTTCGTAGACCTCAGAAGGTTTTAAACACATTTTTATTATGTAAAAGGAAAAGACCAGTTTTCCCTGTCCTTCCACCTTTGAAATCAAAATGTTATCCTGAGACAGGAGAGGAGAGAGACAGGGAAGAAAAATTTGCAGCAATATTTTGATCGTTGAAAAATTCTTGAAAATTTGAGTAAAATATTGTCTCGTGAGTTTTATGTATCGTTACACCCCTAGTACAGTATATATACATTTTAAAATATTAAAGTTACACAAATTAGTCAAAACTTAATGCAATTAGTCTGACAGATTGCATTTCAAAACTCAAAAGTTTTTGTTAACTATTTCAAACTTCAACAGCCCTGTTAAATAAATGTACCATTTTCATTGAGCAGTGTGCTGACAATGTTTTACACTTACCATTTTGGGTCCAGGCAGCCACCGGTCTTCTGGCTTGTATGGGCTTTAATACTGGCAGCAAGTCGTTTTCTGTAAGTTACTCTACATCCTCTGTGGTTGCTGCACCAAGTGCTTTCAAAGTATCTTCTGCCGACTTGAAAAGTCAATCAGGAAGGTCCAGAAGCCCTCCTGCTACTGCATCCCCTTTGTTCTTTAGCACCTGTGATTCAGCCATATCTGTTAAGACACACAAACAAACAGCTTGGTCTCTGAACCAATGGCATCAAGGCATTCAGTCTGATAAGATGCTGTACTTCAGTGGAAAACTCTGGTATGCGTTTTTCATCTAAGATGACAACGACCTTAAGTCAGTCAGGTCACTAATAAGTCTGCACTCTAATCTTCCAGTGTCACTGTGTACTTTACAGAGTATGTGTGGTAGTAAGAAAGAAACTGCATCATAAACTCTAAAAATTTGCTAAGCACAAATAAGGTGCACAATGTCTTTAAGCTGCAAAGTTAACTGCCATCTTGAGGGTTGTGAACTTTGTCTCCAATTATAAGAGGTGAAAGTCTCAAGAAGTTCCCAATTCTGAACCGCTTGTCCACTAAGTTTCAATATTTTTGGGCTGACCTCACAAGGGTTAACTTTTACTTTAATGAGCAAAATCATAAGAGAAAGGCCTCCAAGATGTCATGACTGACACATGGGAGCATGCCATGTTTACAAACATCAAAGTTTTGTAAAGAATTAAATACAGACCTGACCTTAATCCCCAGTACTTCTGACACGTCTTCTTTCCAGCTGTTCAGTGGCAGATCTGTATGTTTCTGGGGTCCGCTGAGGTCCACTCACTGCTGGATCAGCATCCTAAAATTCAGTTTGAATTAACAGACAATATATGCATAATAAGTACACGGATTAACTGAAATCTTCTGTAAACCCCCCAATACAATGAGAGTCCAGGTTGTCTCCAGCAATGCAGTAAAGAGCTCCCTTCACAACAGTTTGTCTACCATCGTTAACCCATTCTCCTCTAGTTCTGATGTGGTCCAGATGCATAAAACAACTTTTATTGAACTTATACAAATAAAATAAAGGTTTCACAAATCACAAACTGCGTTTAGAAGATTCTATCAGTGTAGAATTATCTGGTCTGGGTTGAAGAAGCCTAAATATTGTATTTTTTGAGCTAGACCATGTGATCCAGGTGCAAAAAAGGCGCAGAAAACGCCATTTATTAAATTTTCACAAAACAAATTTTACAGAAACTGGGTTTAGAAGAGTCCACTATTAATGGATATTAATCTAATCCAGTTTTAAAGAGTCCAAGTTTTGTAGTTTAGAACTAGAGCAATTAATGATGCTCAAAGTAGTGAAAAATAGGTGGAATCGCCCTTTAGCCTCCCGACATAAGCTAGAAACAGGAGCAGTTAGCTTTGTGGAAACACCAGCTTACAACTTGCTTGCACACACCTTTAAAAATACACCGGGCGGGGTTCATGCCGTCTGCAATGTAAAACATAAGTCATGAACCAAACGGATTCTCCATTACTACAACAGTAGAGAGCCCTGAAGTTAGCTAAATAGCTTTAGCCTAATATCAAGCTAGCAGCAAAATCCAAGCCACCTTTACCCAAAGCGTTAAAATCCAGCTACAAGACTGTTGTCATTAATACACCCATCTCTGAAACACATCTCTAAAGGTTTACTACCGACGTTACCAGGCTATTTTCAGTCTAATGTTGCTAACAGTGATGCTAGCCATGAGCTAACGCAACTCTATCATTAGCACTTTCACTTTCTGCAAAACAACACTGTTGTTAAAAAAGCCAACTTAGATTGTTTTCTTACCGAAGTAAGTGAGGACGAGCTGTGGTTGAAGTTAAACCCAAAGAAGTAGAAACAACTCCGTGAAAGCGACGATAGCATGCTGCCGTAGTCCAAAGTGAAACTCGTGTGGAGCCAGAGCGCCCGCGCCGAGACGAGAGGAGGAGACGTTACTGTGGAGACTGATGCAGTGCGCTGATTGGCCGGTTTGAATTTGGGCGCCTTGATGCTCCTGACTTCCAGGAGGGGAACTCCGTTTTGAGATGAAATGCTTTACAATCACTCAGTTGCATTTTCCATTTAAAACTGAATTTGTCTTCATATAACAATTACATATAAATAAATAGAGCAGACAATAAATTATTACTTTATTACTTTGGGGATCATAACATATGATTTCACTTATATTGTAGTGTGTTTGTCATTAGTTGTAGGTCTTTCTAGTTATTTTTGGATTTTAAAAACTAGGCTATAGCTTGATGAGCTCAACAGAATGTACACTACACTACATGTTATATTCTTTAGAAAAATGCATTAACACAACAAGTATAAAGATCTCAGGACTATGTATACAAAGCAATTTGAAGAAGAATACGCTGTATTAAAAATAACAAAACTAAAGAAAACTCAAATTAAGATGTGCTTTTAGTTTCACTCCAATATGATGCTTGAGGGAAAATATATATATATATATATATATTTCATTGTTACACTCAAACAGATCACCACCAATGTGTGAATGTGAAGTGAATGAATGGATTCAAAGTAAAGTGCTTTGGCTTTCTTGAAAACTGAAAAAATGTAATCCATATGTGAAATTATTACAGATATCACAATGTAATATTACAGCATACTTTAATTACAGCACAACCAGACTTACATTTAGCAGTTTAAACCTGTATTTTTTTCAATAAAAAAATATAAAAATCACAGTGTTTGCCTGTTAATAGCATTACGGAATTTTGCCGTAAAAAAACCAATGCAAGAGTGTTTTACGGTAGGGTTATGTATTTTTTTCAGAGAAAACATGTACAAATTACTGTTTTAACCAATTAATTTATTTACGGCAACATCCAATCAAATAAACTGTTTTACACTGTTTTACAATTAACGGGTTTTTCCTGTCACAGTTTTACTGTTTATCACCGTTAAATATACGGATATTTTTTACAGTGTAGGGGCGTTATTACAAAGGCAAATTTTTTTTTTTTTTTTTTACAAAATCACCTTTGTAATGTGTTTAATAACCTTAAACACATCTATAATCCAGTCAGCATCAAAACAAATGATTTCAAGATATTTAGTGGAAGAAGAAGAAAAGGAGTTTTCTTGTATAGTGCCTTTCTTTGCTAACTCTACCAAGTGGTTCTATCTATCTATCTATCTATCTATCTATCTATCTATCTATCTATCTATCTATCTATCTATCTATCTATCTATCTATCTATCTATCTATCTATCTATCTATCTATCTTTGTTTCTGGACATCTTTCCGTCGTTCATCAGCTGATAACCTCTGACCTCACACACTGTGAGACCCTGTGAGACACGGAGGGTGGGGGTGGGGGTGCAGTGGTTTATAGAGGGGGGTGTTATTTGCAGAGAATGTGTGTGGGAGAAAGGAGAAGAGGGAGAGAGAAAAGAGAGAAAGAGATAGAGCGAGGGAATCAAACGCTGGCTGAATTGGGCCCAAATATCCAAGGTTAATTTTGTGAGAAAGCTGCAGTGCCCAGATAAGACCATCCCTGCAAATGAGTTCTGCCTGCCTGGATTACAGCTAAATTTATGCAGCTTTCCTTATCCTTTCACTAGCTCCTGTGAAGTGGCATAATTAACTTGCACACATGAAATGTGCACATTTTCTGCATGGTGGAAACATTCCTCATTTTACTGCTTTGATTTTTTTTTTTTTGGACCATTCACAAAGGTACTTAAAATGTGCTCTTTTCTCAAGTTTGGAGATTTGTCATTGTAATGACGCAATGCGCGTCTTTCCCTTCTTAATCATTCTAATTACTCAATAGCTAAAAGGCTGCTGTCATTATATTTTGAACAGTTGCAGCAAATAAACAAACAGCTCTCCAGTTCTCCTCCTGCAGACGCGCTGATTGTTGGCTAGACGGATGAGTTAGTCAAACTTTTTAGCTGCAGCTCGTTGCTCCTGCTTTAACTTCACATCAGCTGGTGCGTGCAGAGCAGGTGGACATGTGTGTCACTGAAGGAGAAGAAGATTTTAGCCCAGACTCAGAGAAATGCTTTAATTTTCAAAGCACACACAGTTCAGATGAAAATATGCTAAGCTTCACTTGAGGACAGAGGGACATACTCTGCTATTACAAAGGTTTTTTCCCACCATGCTGCAGGCTGCTCTGTTTATCTGCTCCACCCCCCACCCCCCACCCACCAACCAAACATACATAAACAAACACAAAGCGTTGTCCAAAGATGGCTTCCTTGAAGTCCATGCACACAGAACCAGCTCCCCTGGACCTCCGGTACGGAGCTGCAGACGCTCCAGCTGAAGGAGAGAAGCTAAACTAAGAGAAAGGATTCCGATCCTCATCAGAGCCCGTGCTTACAGTCAGCCTGTCCTGTCTGGGGTCGACTTGGAAGTTAAAACTCTTCATTTACGTCTTCATGGATAAAATGTTTCTTTTATTTGGTCTAAAAAGCCTTTTGTCGTCAGCCTAAAGGTTCAGGAGGACAGAGGTTTGGGTCAACATTTATCTACAGTCATAGCCACACCCACCTGTGACATCACTCCAAACAGGCGGAGTCTCTAGAAACAGGAAGTAGTCCTCTGACCGGAGCACGTTGGTCTAACCTGAAAAAAACCAGGGGTCTAACTTTAAAAAATGGAAGTACTCGGTCACAAGTCATTTAATTAGGTTTATCCAAGTTAATCTTTTTAACTTTACTTTGAACAAACTTAATAAATTAACTTTGAAAGAACTTAATTTAATTACTTGCGACCGATTACTTCAATTTTTTAAAGTTAGACCCCTGTTTTCTTTTTTCAGTGTAGATATCATACTAGATGTCTTACCCACGCTGCTCGTCAGTAGACCCTGATGTAACTACGCCGGCGGCCATGTTACCACCGAGTGCTCCCCCCTTTCATAACAATGGAGCATTAAATACCTCTAACTTGATCAGTTTTTAACCGATTTTCAAACGGTTTGTTTTGTTATAAACGTCAGAGACGTGGCTGTGAATGAATATCGATAATGGTCGGGAAAGTCATAAATTGTAAAAGTATCAAATCTCAAGACTATGCATAATAACGTTTGTAAATCCGTTCATTTTTCATCGAGTTATGAGTGGTTTTTTTAAAATCTAAGTTTATTTCATTCAAATAAAAATAAATAAAACAATAAAAAATAAACAATATACTTAACAAAAAAATCATATTTGAACAAAAAAGGAGCAGAATGAAGAAAAAAATCTTATAATTTCTGCCCCCAATTAACAAAATAGATCCTATACAATGTTCAAACACTTCGATTCATTATGAACTCTGTCTGGTTCTCATTTCCAGATTTGATCCTGATCATTGGTTTAATGTGCTTTTTACTCAGTGCACCCATTTTGGTACATTTTTTGAATATATTAAATGACATTGATTTTTTTTGTTGTTATTCCATAATTTAACTCCATTTACAGACATACTCCATTCCTTAATTTTATTCTAAATCCAGGTTTTGTAAACACATCAGTTCCTTTCAACATGTAACCACTAGTTCTCTTCTCAAACATCCTCTGAATGTTTGTTGGCAGAGTACTTAAACTAGCTTTATACATGGTTTGTAGAATTTTCCAGTTTACTAAATCATGAAATGTCAGTATTTTGTATTTGAGCAGAACGTCAGCTGTTTGTGGTAAGATGGCCGCCGTGTAGCTATACGCTGTCGAACCTCAGATGATCCATCTAGACGTTATCTTAATGCTGTCAGTCGATTAAAATAAATTAACTAATTAATCGCAAATTTGAAAGAAATTAATCGCATTTAATCACTTCTTTTCAGAAAAATGAAATTACATGTAGTTTACAATGTGTATCCATGAAATATGCCAAAATGTTTTTAAAAAATCATTTTTAAAGCTTTTATAATTGATGAAAAAATGCATTTAAATTGCATTTCAGTTCAAAACAGTTGAAAAACAAAAACTCCTGACTAAAACTGGACAGACCCTAAATACAGTACTTTATGAATCTATTTGTTTATTTTATGTACAATTTCAGAAGGGTATTGTTTTAAAACAATAATAAAAGATTTCCAACATGTGGAAACACTATGAGAGAATCATTTTTTGCAGTGTTCAAACTGACCCACGGTCTGCCTCGTTTTCAATGAGGGGTCCGAGTCACTCAGGTCTCTGTTGTTTAAAGACTAGTGTGGGAATGGGATCGCCTCGGTCCGGTACTGGTTTTACTTTTCAGATAGAGGTAGGGTCTGGGTTCGTACCGAGCCGAACTGACACCTCCGTCCGCTCGGACCTCGGTGTCAGACCGGGACTGGAGCCGTAACACCCGCTCCCTGCTGAGCTGAACCGAACCGTACGGCGGAGAAGGAGCAGGAATAAACCTTAAAGGCTAGAGACCGTCCAGTTTCACCGCGGATTACTTTCGGTTTTCACGGTGGAAGGAGCGGAGAGTTGAGTTCCGCTACCGGGTAGAGACCGGTGACCTGATGAGATCTGAGGAGCGGGTGGGAGGGAGGACACGGCTGCGACGGGAGCTGCAGGAAATCTGATGCTGACAAGCGCTCCGCCTGACTTCAAACACAAGTTGCGTTAATTTCGTTAATTTTTTTAATGCGTTATGTCTTCCAAATTAATTATCGCAATTAACGCGTTAAATCTGACAGCACTACTATATCTATGAGAGACACTGCTGCTGAACAGTGACAAACTAGTGGCTAATTTTAAGGTTTTCATTTTATTTTCTTATTGATATTTTTTAATCTCCATGTTTTTATGAATGATTTTTTATATTCCTTCAAAAAATCAATATAAACAAGGTATCATCTTTATGCTAACTAGGCAACAGTAAGTACAAAGTAGTAACTGAGGCTTCATGTCAATTTAACAGCAAAAGCAAATAAACAAACACAAAACAGCTTGCTTCAAAACAACTATAACAAAAAAAAATCACATTGATGCATTAGCATAGCATACATCCATCCATTTTCCTCCTCTTATCTAAAGTCGGGTCACAGGGGCCTAAGCAAAGAAACCCAGACTTCCCTCTCCTCTGCCACTTCAGCTCCTCCAGGGGAATCCTGAGGCGCTCCCAGGTCAGCTGATGGTCCACCCGTGTTGTCCTGGGCCTACCTTTAGGTCTCCTCCTGCTTGGACGTGCCCAGAACGCCTCACCAAGGACACGTCCAGGAGGCATCCTTATGCCCGAGCTACCATATGTGTGTATATATATCTATGTTGACATGTCTGAAACTCCTCCCCAGGGGGCGTTCATGAGGCATCCTGACCAGATGGATCTCCATGTGGAGGAGCACACGTTCTCTCCTTCGTGAACAAGACCCCAACATACAGTACCTAACTTAGACCTTAGTCCAGATCCTTGGTCTCAGGTCTGGAGGAGCTGATCCTCATCCCTGCTGCTTCTGTGAACCTCCTCATGAAGAACTGAAGGTCTTTTTATTTTCTCTTAACTGGATTAGTAGGTCCTCTAAAGCTAAACTAAAATAACATGAACAAGATATTAAACACGTTTTACAAAATGTATACATGAAATAAAACAACTGAATGGTTGAAAATATATTTAAACATCATAAAGTTATACGATTTAAGCAAAAGTATAGGATTGATAACTGACCAATATGTTTTAAATGAAATGGATAAAAGTAAAGCTAAATAAATCAAAGTAAAGGACTAAAGGTTGATTGACTAATAGCGTCTGGTTTGTCCAGTCTCTGTTAGACCTGACAGACAGGAAGGACCTTTTTATAAATGAGTCCACAAACTGGAACTCTTCATGTTTTCGATGCAATTTTCATAAAAACCCTTAGAATCAAGAGACCTGGCAACCATGAGGACTACTTCCTGTTTCTAGAGACTCCACCCACTTTGAATGATGTCACAGGGGGTGGTCCTGACTTTAGATAAATAACTGATAGAACGTCACTACAGAACGACCCAAACGTCTCTTTAAATGGACACTAAAGTCATTAGAGTGACTCAGTCTAATCGGTAGGACCAGGCTGTGTCCCACGTGTCCTCTGAGGGACAACTGGAAGATATGCTGACTGTCAGCAGGACAGGAAAGAAATGAATTCCAGCGTTTCCAAATGACTGTGAGATGAAATGGATTTGGTGGATAAAGGCTGTGATTCTAGATGATGGAGGAGGAGCATCCTGAACATGAGCAGCTCTAACAAACAGACCAGCAGTTTTTAATCACAAACTTCCACCAGAATCTTTTTAATCACGTGTGTGTCGGATGTTGAACGAAGGCTGAGGATTACAAACCCTTTGTTACAGCTCCTAGAATAGAAACATGGTTAAAACTCCTAAAAGCTTAAATCACTTTTTTCATATCAGACGTGATAATCTGTACTTGCACCAGTGTTGCACCAGAAAGAAAGACGCTTTGCAAACTTCCAATCACTCCATTGTGATTATGTTTTGTGTAATCCAGCAATTTTCCCAATCCGGATTATCTTATCTCCCTGCTGATAAACAGAGGCGAAATAAAGACAGGCTTCATTTACACGATCCACGCCAGAAATAATCAGCGTCCGGGGTCTGAATGTCCCCGTCTTTGTGTCTCTATCAGGTCCAAACTATGTAGAAAACATGTTCACGAGACACGGATCAGGTGTTCTACTGGGACTCTACCTGAAACGCTAGATTTAAACCTGTTCTGAGGTGGAACCAGACCAGGATCTGGATCAGACCAGTTGTAAAGTACGACGTAAAATAACGAACTTTTACTACATGTAGAGGCTGAGCTCAGAAAACAACTCTCTGGTACTTTCCCACCAGTCAGTGAAGGCTGTGTAAAGGAGCTCTGCAGGGAAATATTAATGTTAATTTTCTCTCCCTTAAATACTTTGATCCAATTTAAACAAACAATAAATCTATAGAATAGATAACTACAGGCCCATATCCAAACTGAGCTATATCTCTAGACTTATAGAGAGAGTTGTGGCTGATCAGCTGGTCTCTTTTCTGGAACAACACAACATTTTTGATAAATTCCAATCTGGTTTCCGTAAAAGCATCAACAGAAACAGCTTTACTCAAAGTATCAGTGACATCCTGATGGCAGCAGACTCCGGGGAGTTTACAGTCTTAGTTCTGTTGATCACAGCACCTTAATGAACAGACTCCAGGACCTGGTGGGATCTGGACCTGGTCTAGACTGGTTCAGATCGTAGTCTCAGTGTCCATTAAATCCACATCATGTCAGATACTCAGAGGTGGGTACAGTACCCAAAATATGTACTCAAGTAGGAGTAGCACTACTTCAACATATGTTTACTCAAGTAAAAGTAAAAAGTTGCTGTTCCAAAAAATACTTGAATATGAGTAAAAATGTATTTGGTAAAAAGTCTACTTGAGTACTGAGTAACATCCATCAGATTTTTAAAAATGATGTCATCAGACAGACAAAAATATAAAGTTTGGGGGAAATTCTAGTATCTTAAAGGCTAAAATGAAAAACACTGATACAAATACATAACATGATATCAAAACAGCAAGTTTTAAGCAGAAGAAACACTTTTCAAAGTAGTTTCTAAAAATATAATGCCAAAACTTAGTAGAGCTAGCTATGCGACTATAAAACTAGCTAGGTAGCCATCTATTTAGCTAATTTAACTAGCTAGCTATGTCTAGCTTTTGTGCAAGCTAGATAAAGATACAGTAGCTAGCTATAGAAAATGAGAGTAGGAAAACAAAGCTGGTGCAGAAACATGTGGTCTCCTTTAATAAACTGTAGGTCTGTGTTTGGTGAATTTTTGTTAAAACATGTTTGTTTTCCTTTAAAGTTACTAGAGGATTCAGAGATTTTACTCAAGTAGGAGTAGTGATACTTAACAAAAATAATACTCAAGTAAGAGTAAAAAGTACGGTGAAGTAAAACCACTCATAAAGTAAATTTTTTTCAAAAAGTTACTCAAGTAAATGTAACTGAGTAAATGTAACTGGTTACTACCACCTCTGCAGATATACAGATCTGTTCTGTGGGGTACCCCAAGGCTCTGTTCTGGGTCCACTCCTGTTTTTACTATATCTCCATCCTCTTGGACAGATCATTAGTAGATGTCCCAATGTCTCCTACCACCTTTATGCAGATGACATTCAGCTGTACTGCTCCTTCAAGGACTCAGAGTTCTACAAACTGTCTGAACTACTGGAGTGTCTGTCAGCAACTAACTGGTTAGAAAATCACTTCCTTCAGTTAAACCCTGAAAAGACTGAATGTCTGATTGTTGCCCCTGATAGGACGGTCCCTCTGATCAGTCAACAGATTGGACATTTAAGTTCAAACCGGAGGATTCTGGGTATTTTCGACCAATCAATGTCTCTTGAAGCTCACTCAAAGCAGCTGGTCAGAAACTGTTTTTATCATCTGAGAAATATTTCCAAACTGAGAAAGTTGGTGTCAAAACCTGAACAGGAAATGGTTCTGGAGAAAATATATCTCTGGTTTGGCTCTGGAGCGCCTTGGGATCCTGTTTAAAGGAGTCCAGACTGTCGAGACAGAGTCAAACTAACAGACTGGTCACCTGGACTTTTGGAACTGCTAGAAGGTTCTGGTTTAACACGAGACCGTCTGTTGAGTTTGTTTCAACAGAACCCAGGTCTACGCTGCGTCCTGCTGCAGCATCAGAACCACCACTAACTAAACCACCTGTCTCAGGTTAATACTAACAGTGTTCTAAATGAGCAGCAATTCTTTTAAATGCCTGGAAAAAAGATTTTAATCCATATATTTATGTTTTATTCTGAATAAAGCATCATTTAATGTTAAACGTGAAAAAGTTACATCCTAATTTTAAATTGGGCTGCATGGTGGCCACTGGCCAGTGGAACCACTGCAGGGATCTGGTGGTGAATTTCAGACCCACAACTCTACAAAACCTGGTCAAGAACTACAGGAAAACTCTGGCCTCTGGAACTGGAAACAAAATATTAACTTTTTATTGAATCAAATACTTGTTATATGCAATAAAATGCATATTAATTATTTAAATCCTCAAACATAATTCTTTTAGATTCTGTCTCTGTGTTCATACATTCACAGACCTCTGAAGAGGGAAAACTTGAAACATGAGCAGGGATCAAATACTGGTTTTTCTCACTCTGAGGTTTTTAGCCAACAGCGATGATCTACAAACATTCTGATCAGCACGAACAGCCTCTGTCATATTCAACATGTCTCCTTCACTTCCTCTGTTTATTAAACCACTCGTCTTTCAGAGGCTCTGATCAGCAGGAGGTGGACTCAGGGGAATGTGGGGTTTGCCAACTTCCACATCTGATGAATAGGTCTCCATTATTAAAACCACCGAGCACATCCTCTGTCTCTGCTGCAATCAGAGCATTGATTGCAGGACAATGTGTGTTTGACTGAGACGTAATCAGACTCTTCCCATTTTGACTTCAAAGGAAAATCAGCAACATGCAAATATGAGGTAAAAATCACAGCTCTCACCTCGTAATGAGGTCAGCGCTGTGTAAGGAGGTCTG
>SSNR01000268.1:383496-430050 GCA_006937965.1 Callopanchax toddi | reverse complement strand
CCCCCCCCCCCGGATCTGGAAACTTTCTCTCCTAACTGGAGGTGTTTCTCATTCATTTACAGAGGTTTGACTGTAGGGGGCAGTGGTAGTCTCTCTGCTGGTTTCCTTTAACCTGCTGACCTGGGGTCTGTTTTAGTGGGTAACTGGTGTTGATAAAAACCACACCGTTTTTAATACAATCACATTTAATTATGAATGAATGTTTCAGTATTTTCATGGGTTCATGACAGTAAGGAGCTAAAAACTCTCCACCAGCTGACAGGTTGATGCCTCCTAATCAGTATTGTAAGGGTTTTACTTTGATTAAACTAGGACATCTTACTGTTTGGTGACGACTGAAGCTAATAATAAAAACAGTTGGAAGTATTTATTAGTTTATATTATTTTTATGGCATTCTTTAGTGGAGTGTTTTTGTGTTGTTGGTTAAAGGAGTGGTAATTATTATGTAATCTATTAAAACTACAAATAAAATACATTTTTGCTGATCTTTGACCCTCCTGGGCCCTGATAGCCCCACCCTGTATTTATAAAGGTCCCATATTCTACAAAACTCACCTTCTAAAGATCTTCTAACAGCCAGATCAGTCCTAAAGACTGTGTCTGAGACCCAGAAGTGTTCAATATTTTCACCGTTTTCACATCCTGGTTCTCATTTTTGGGAAACGTGTTTTGAGCTAATGCTAAAACTGGTGGTTTCTAAATCTTTCCCCTGCTGATGTCAAGAAGGGAAAAGACCACTCCTCTCTAGAGGACAGAGCCAATCAGAGTGCCTTTGTCTACCTGAGCCCCCCGCCCTTTAAAAGCCACGGGAGCGCTCATCCTCACAAACGTTAGCAAACAGTCATGGTGACGCTACGACCAGTGTTAATTTCATAGACGAAAATTTTTCGTTATTTATTTCGTCACGAATATATTTTGCCGAACGAAAACTAAACAAAATTCAAAAATATAAAACAGAAAAAGACTAAAGACGAAGACTAAATCAGCAGGCACTGTCATCAGGAACGAAAGACGAGACGAGAATTGACAGTGACGAAATCCAATCAGAAAACGGGAAAAATTTGACGAACATACCAAAGAACCAATCAGCAATCGGAGCAGGCGGGACTAGAGAAGGGAACCAATCAGAGTCCGCCTTGTTGAGACACGCCAGAGTTTGTAAACAGCAAAGCTGACGCCAACAGGAACAGACTTTATTAAAAGTGGGTCACATGAACAGAACAGAGGCAGAGTTATGACGCTAATTTTAAGATAATGGTGGTGAACGCAGCAGAGGATCAAACAGCTGTCAGGGAGACAGGAAATATGGAGTTATGGAGAGAAATGACCGAAGACGGAGCGTTGTGGAGATCACCTTCTGTGGGAGGAGACGGACCGCAGCGTGAGAACAGCTGATCAGACTCTGTGAGTTAAAGCCTGCAGACTTTTGATCTGACATGTCATGAGCAAAGTTCTGACAGTTTGCATTATTATGGTATTTATTTGCTCAGGACCACTAGTGTCTTTCCTGACAGAACTCAACACACAGTAGAATATGAATTACAGATCTTTGTGATTGAATTAATAAAACAAATATTAAAGGTCTCTAAATAAGATAATATTTAAACTACTTAATCAAATTTTCAACAAAATAGTTTATTTTAAAAGTGAACTTAGTTTTTTTTCTGAAGATTAGTCTTGGAAAGGGCTGTGTCTTATAATTGGGGTCATTAACAATATTGGGAACGTTGATAAAGGGCCCATTTGTTTATATAATACTTAATAATGCACTAATGTTAATAAAAGTAAAGTGTTACCCCAATTCATTTAAAGAAATGTAAAATAAACGCACCAGAGGAAAATATATTAATATTAGTGAAATATGCCTATTTTATATTTAGTCGACTAAAACAAAAACAAATTGGACGACTAAAACTAGACTAAAATGAAAAAGAATTTTTGTCAAAAGACTAAGACTAAATCAAAATTTCACGCCAAAATTAAGACTGGCTACGAGCAAAGGTAGATAGTTGGTCTACGAGAACAAAAGTATTTTTTACTCCCTTCATCTGAGACCATGAAGACCCACCAACCACCACGGTGGAGAAGAGAGATGGGCGGGGCTTAGAGAACTGCCCCGCCCATTTGAAAGTAAAGTTTACCTTCAGGAGGTTGGATGAGGGGATGAAGAACAACAGCTGACCTTAAAGTAAGGGTCAGTTTGACCTGTTATGGAGATGGAAAAGAAATGATTCAGAGTGGAGAGAATGTGATGAATATGGAGCTTTAAACTATAAACCATTATCATTTTTCTCTCATTTTGAAATCAAGATCTATTTTTTTAAAGCTGGTTTTTAAGAGATTAGATAAAAACAACCCAATTAAAATGTGCTCTATGATGAGAACACTAATAATGACGTCCATCACTAAAGGCTGGCTGTATTTATAATATATCATGTTTTTATAGCAGAAGGTCGTAGGAGAGCCCAGTCCTCTCAGTGGAGTCAGACTCTCTCCTCCCTGGTTGGAACTGCTTGAAGACGCTAAATGCAGATTGATGTTAATCAGTGAACAATGACATTATTATATATTTAATTTAGAAATATTCAAATTGGCCTTGAATCAAGGAGCACTTGGCGAGTCCAATCAACCCAGTGTGTCTGTAGCGTCTTGAAATTAGCCGCCGCTAATTATCGACTCAAAGATGTGATTTGTTTGGCAACAATAGCAGAACCGCGCTCATATGAAATCAAGCAGCCCTCCGGAGACAATCCCATCCAGATCTCCTTCTCCTTTATTTTGATTTCTCTGCTGGAGGAGGAGCGGACTCCCAGCGGACCGTTCTATCACTGCCTACAAGCGGTTTTTTTCCGACCAGCCTCAAAATACAGCAACAGCTTGTAGGTAATTGATCAGGCAAGTGAACTGTAAAATATTCATTTTCTACTTCAACAGCCAGATAAATCTCTGGGGAGGGTTTGGGGATGACACTGGTGGAAATATTGCTTATGCACCAGGAGGTAGAAGCTGCAGCAGCACGATGTCGAGGGGCAGATAAGGAGGGAAGCGTCGCCGAGTTTGGGTGTAGCTGCCGGTGATGGCTAGTCAAGCAATTCCCTGCTTGGCTTTAGTCCAGGAAACCAAATCCCGTCTACATCCCTGGATTTCCTGCTGCCGAGCCGGGGGGGTGCGAGTTCTGCAGCCCGCTCGGCCTGCAGGCTAAAGAGCTGATTCCTGCCCAGGTCCGCCTGATCGGTTTTTGTGTTTTGTTGCTTCAGACACAAACACAGCTGGGATGGTGTCTCCTCGCTCCACATCAGGGCTGTGATTGACGCTTAAGCAGAGAGGAAAACCGCAATCTTAGAGGCTTTCCTTTTATTTGTCAATGAGAGAAAAGAGCAAATATCAATGAAAGATCAAAAGTGATTAAACTGCTTCATGTGAACAAATCTGCTTTAAAAATGCGTGTTTATACATGTTTATTTATGAAAAGATGTGTCTACTGTAATATAAACGATATGGAACTGGGCTTTTAAATAATTAACAAAAATAAATATTAAGTCAAAAAACTCAGTGGTGGCTGACAGGGTTCTTACACCTGCACTAAAATCCAATTCAAGGACTTTCAAGGTGAGTTTTCAAAATCAAGATCATGCAAATATCAGTCAGTCAACCTGATAAAGACCCTGCTCTACCTGCTAGTTATATCACGAAATGAGGATCTCAAATCATCTGCAAGGCTTTGGCAATAAGAACAAATACAAATAAACCATCATCCCTAACCTAAAACAATAGAAGAAGAAATCAGGCCCTGGACTAACCCCCCATATCACTAATGGGAAGAATAGCAGCAACTGTTCCATAAAATAAACTATATCTTCTCAATGATCCCCAGCACCCCCCCCCCCGCACCCCCAACCTGGTTTAAAGCCATACTCAGCAGCCAGGTAAACAATGTAGCTTTTAACGTTTTTTTAAAGCCTCTTAACAACGTTCCAACATAGTGTAGCCATAAATATATTGTGGAGATTAAAAGAAACCCGAAAGAAATCAATAAAGTAGTTGTCCCGCAGTTCTCTAAAAACTTCAGACAATCCTATCGTTCGGACCGAACGATAGGATTGGACAATCCAGCTGTCTGTCTGCCGCATTTCCTCACTGCTTGGATTCACCAATAATCCG
This sequence comes from Callopanchax toddi, assembly GCA_006937965.1. Taxonomy (NCBI): domain Eukaryota; kingdom Metazoa; phylum Chordata; class Actinopteri; order Cyprinodontiformes; family Nothobranchiidae; genus Callopanchax; species Callopanchax toddi. The sequence continues at coordinate 425,888 of SSNR01000268.1, read as the reverse complement.
CCCGGACACATTTTCCGTCTGAACATCCCGGAAGTGAAAGGACAGAATTAGCAGGTGGTTAGTGCTTTCATTTTAAGATAAAAATACCAGAGTCCCCCCAAAAAACAGCTTTTCAGCTAGCAGAAAACTAAAATCGTTTGGAGGTGAACAGAGGAAAAGCTGGGGGAACGTTTCTACGGCTGGAGTTAGACTCTGCATTGTTATCGTCGCAAAGCGGGGTCCCATGTTCGCGGGAGGCTGGCGTACCGATTATACCCGACGGGAGGGGTGAGCGCTCTGAGACGTGTTTCTGTAAACTAGCTAGCGAGACCTAGCTTGTTTACCTGGCTACTGAGTATGGCTTTAATTAGTTAGATTCAAGTATTTCAAGATTTTTATAGAAATCAAACCCCCAGGTATAAGGTCAATAACCTGCAAAAGGCTAAAGGTTGCAGAGGCCTTTTCCAGCTTTGACCTGACTCATAAACTACCATAGATCTTAAAATGGATCAAACCAAACCCATCAGGTATCTCATGGCTGGACACTGAACAAACGCTTTGAGAAACTTCACAGCTAACTGAGACCTAGTGTGGGAAAAGGACTTAAAAATAAATACACAAATGACCTGCCATATGCTTTAAAAACACGTTTGATTACAAAATATAACAGCTTTCCATACATGCAGCAGTCACTGCTTCTTTAGCTGTTAGCAAAACATTAGCGGCTAAACAAAACATGCTAACGCTTTGGGAATTGAACAGGCATTACTAATGGATTTATACTGGTACTATACTGAATCATATGATGCTACTGTGAGGATTCAGACTGTGTGTACACACTGCTACATAACTATACTACTACTACATAAGTATAGTATCAGACCCAATGCATCAGGGCCTCCAATACAGACACAACACAGTATAAATAACAATACCAGCAATCAGGTTCAAATCTAAAACCAATAAATCACCGATCATAAGTTGTGTTCATAAAAATGTCTAAAGTAACATAAAATACCAACAATTAAAAGGGTTAAAACTACAAAACTATCAAACATAGACAGCCACAGGACTCTAACCCCCAGTCAGATCATATCTGATACACATAGCTCTATGTTTCTATACTTTGATCCTCTAAAGCTGCTGTACTGAATCTTAAACTTCCTCTGGTGGAAGATTTTAAGTTCTGACGTTGGTAAGTACACATTTTATTTAGTTTGATTATAAAACTACACAATAAATGTAAATATCAATGGTAGTTCTATTATCCAACAAGTGTTCAAAACCTTACAAATCTGAGGTTCCTGACTTTTATTTCATGTTTTAGGATTTAAAGGGTTAAAAGTATTTGGTCACCTAAATGTAAACGCTCCTGAAGTTCATTCCAGGCTCGACGAGATGATTCTGATTCACTTGAGATTTATGATCCTGGAAGTTACAACTTTTCATGGAGATCTGTTTGTAGGAATTACTGATATTGATGGTGCGTTCAAGGACCAAAACAAATCAGATGTTTGAGTTTCAGATCAGCTGATCATGCTGGTCAGTTCTGATCACCAGTGGACTTTACTTTCAGCCACTTTATAAAACAATTCCAGCCCTTTTAAAACCTTGAGCCATCTTAAAATTCAAGCTTTTTCAAGGATTTTAAGAGATTTTAGATTTTGTCTAAATCAAAACAGGTGAATTACTTAATTAATTCACACTGATTAAGCTTTTTGCAACACCAGAAAAACAAATATGGTAATATCCAGGTCATTTCCAGGACTTTTTCCATCAGGTGATTTGAACATTTACTTCTAAATGGATTCAGATGTTAGTGAAAAAGTAAAAAAAAATACAAGTAAAAACCAAAAATCTTTCAAATGTTTTATTTTTGGGCTTTTTCTTGAGTTGATATAGACATCATAGAGGTGGTGGATAAATCTTGATTAGTCTCATTGAAAGTGCTTGAATTTGATTTAGGTAAGAGCACAAGTATGGAGGACCGAAACTGACATATTTAAAAATAAAAGCAGAAATACGTAATTTGTCTTTTCCTTTATATGTGCATTTTTGCAAAGAAATATATATATATTGTTTTTTTTTCCGAATTATGTGAATTATCATCAAGAAAAAAATATATATTTTGTTTTTATTTTCCCTATATGTGCATTTTTTAAAATAAATGTATATGTTTTGTTTTTCCTTTTCCTTATTACCTGTAATTTCATCAAGAAAAAAAAATATTGTTTTTCCTTTTTCTTATTATGTGCATTTTCATGAAGTAAAAAATATATATTCTTTTTCCCTTTCCTTAGTTTGTACATTTTCATGAAGAAATAAATATATATTGCTTTTCCTTTTCCTTATACACACATTCCTTGTTTTTACATTCCTTCATCTACTCTTTTTACATTACCTTATGCATTTCTGCCTCATTATGCAAATTAGGAGGGCTGTCCTTCTTGGTAAACAGGAAGGAGCAGGAACCATGCGCTGATCGATTGTGCATGCCTGAGATTTTGGGCTTTCAGGAGAACGCCTTTTTGTTTGAAAAGAAGTGAAGTCCTAACAGACATGTCTCTGACGATTGCAGATGAATTAAGGCACGTTGCTATCTTAGCTGAAAGAAATACAGTCAGTGATGACTATTTATTGTTTCGCGTAGACATTTTGAGTGAGAGGCTATTTCAGATAGCTGCAGACACGGACAATGAAGCTGACCCGTTAGTTGTCCAGATTTTGGAGGAAGTGGCCTGTCGCTTGCACAAGTCTGTGTATTCTATAGCCTAATTCTGTAGCCTATTTGCAGCTTCTCTTAACAACTCCGACACAGATCGTCGTTGTGCTCCCTCCATTACTGTACTTTGGTTGCTATTACGGTGGAGCCAAAATCTCAGGCATGCACAATCGATCAGCGCATGGTTCCTGCTCCTTCCTGTTTGTCCTCCTAATTTGCATAATGAGGCAGAAATGCATAAGGTAATGTAAAAAGAGTAGATGAAGGAATGTAAAAACAAGGAATGTGTGTATAAGGAAAAGCAATATATATATATATTTCTTCATGAAAATGTACAAACTAAGGAAAGGGAAAAAGAATATATATTTTTTACTTCATGAAAATGCACATAATAAGAAAAAGGAAAAACAATATTTTTTTTTTCTTGATGAAATTACAGGTAATAAGCAAAAGGAAAAACAAAACATATACATTTATTAAAAAAATGCACATATAGGGAAAATAAAAACAAAATATATTTTTTTCTTGATGATAATTCACATAATTCGGAAAAACAAAAAACAATATATATATATATTTCTTTGCAAAAATGCACATATAAAGGAAAAGAAAAGACAAATTACGTATTTCTGCTTTTATTTTTAAATATGTCAGTTTCGGTCCTCCATACACAAGGACCCTGTTTAATTAATGATTAGTCTAAAAACAACCATGACTCAGAAGACGAGTTCTGTTATGTGATAAGTAGAACTGTTGGTCTAATTCCTGAATACTCATTAAGATTGGAAGGCTGAAGTCAAACACCATCACTGATGTTTGTTATGTCCTTGAACAAACATATCTATACTATAACTCTGTTATATGGAGACGTGAATAAAAGAGATCTTTGATCTGTTAAATACAGAAAATACACAACGTCCATGAAACAACTAGAAACTGACAAAAGTAAGAAAAACATATTTTTACCTGAAAGTCAGTCATTTCTGAATTTGTTCCAAAATAATCATTAAAAAAAACAACTAATGAAGAAATGATGGAACCTGAAATAAATCTTTAGTTGTTGGAACGTTTTGAGGCAACCAGACCTGTTGAAGACCTGTGACCTGTTGAAGACCTGTTACCTGTTGAGGACCTGCTTTGTGCTGCGAGTCCTTTAAACATCTAGACTCTGCTGACCTGTTGAGGACCTGTGACCTGTTGGAGGACTTCTGACCTGCTGGAGGACCTGTGACCTGTTGGAGGACTTCTGACCTGCTGGAGGACATAGTGACCTGTTGGGGGACCTGTGACCTGTTGAGGACTTGTTGAGAACCTGTAACCTGTTGAGGACCTGCTTTGTGCTGCGAGTCTATTAAACATCCAGACTCTGCTGACATGTTGAGGACTTGTTGAGGACCTGCTTTGTGCTGTGAGTCCTTTAAACATCTAGACTCTGCTGACCTGTTGGAGGACTGCTGACCTGTTGAGAACCTGTGACTTGTTGAGGACCTGTTTTGTGCTGCAAGTCCTTTAAACATCCAGACTCTGCTGACCTGTTGAGGACCTGTGACTTGTTGAGGACCTGTTTTGTGCTGCAAGTCCTTTAAACATCCAGACTCTGCTGACCTGTTGAGGACCTGTGACTTGTTGAGGACTTGTTGAGGACCTGTGACCTGTTGAGGACCTGTTTTGTGCTGCGAGTCCTTTAAACGTCTAGACTCTGCTGACCTGTTGAGGACCTGTGACCTGTTGAGGACCTGTTTTGTGCTGCGAGTCCTTTAAACAGCTAGACTCTGCTGACCTGTTGGAGGACTGCTGACCTGTTGAGGACCTGTTTTGTGCTGCGAGTCCTTTAAACAGCTAGACTCTGCTGACCTGTTGGAGGACTGCTGACCTGTTGAGGACCTGTTTTGTGCTGCGAGTCCTTTAAACGTCTAGACTCTGCTGACCTGTTGGAGGACTGCTGACCTGTTGAGGACCTGTTTTGTGCTGCGAGTCCTTTAAACGTCTAGACTCTGCTGACCTGTCCTTACGGTTCTTCCTCTTTAGACGCGGATGACGATGATGAAGGTTGATGTTCAGGCTTCATACGTCTCGTTCCTCAGGGAAACCCCACACTGAGACATCAGGTCCAACGTGTCCCTGACCTGTGATCTGAGCGGTCTCTAGACCAGAGCCGTAACAACATGCTGCGTCTTAAGTCTTCACTTCCAGGTGACGTTTGGCCTGATCTGAGTCTAGGAAACAAAAGTAATAAAAAGTGAAGTGAAATTAAACTGCAGAGAAATAAACATCAAACTAACTCCGCTGAGCAGACTGGAGACTTTACCTCCCTATAAACAGAATATCTCCAGATTCTCAATAATGACTGTTTCGTATTAAAGCCAGTGCGCTCTGGAACGATGACGTGAAAGCTGCTGTTGTTCAGAGTGGGAGGGATCAGAGGAAGATCGGCTCGATAATAAAACATCCGACTGACACGGAGACACCGGATCACGGGGTTTCAGCGTGAGGGACAAAACGTCTCACCATGCCGGAGCTGCTGCTGAAGGAAAGAGTAATAAAAATAAAGGATCTGTCCTGGATCGGGGCTCTGGGGCCCCGGCGGGCCCCGGTCTGCTTTTATAGCTGCTCCGTTAAACATTTTACAGTTTGATAAAATACGACTAAACGCTGCTCCGAGTAGAGCAGTGTGTTTGTAATTAAGTAGTTAAAAATCAAAGCAATATGTGAAATGATTAATATTTAATAAGATGGAGTTTTTATGGCTCAGTTAATTGAATACCTTATCTTTATTATGCAGATGCTTCATAAATATGAAATATTAGTCATTACAGATAGCTGCTCTTGAAAACCTCAGTGAAGCATTTAGAAATATAATTAAGCTTAGCAAAAATAAATCTGGGACTTTTCTTCGTTCTCATTTTTTCTTGGAAAGCTTTATCTGTGATGGATGTTCAGCCAGAAAATAATAAACAGCTCCGCAGGCTCGTGTTTAATATTCATCCTCACAACCGCTGACCTATAAAACACCAAGTTTCCTGGACTTGTTTTAACGTATCACACACACACACACACACACACACACACACACACACACACACACTCAGAATAACTCTCCTCAGATCAATCAGAGCTTTTAGAGACAGTTGATTAATCGTGGGATTACTGCTGATGATTATTCCGATACAGGATGTAATCTCATCACCGCGGACCGCTCCGAGGTCCGAGCCGGCGTTCTGGGTTTGGGAATCCAGATGGTCATTTTGGATTGGATTACAAAAAGCCACGCGCCGTATTAAAGTGAGATTTGGGTCATGTTGCAGAACCATCAGTCCTTTAGGACCACACCCACTGGTGACATCACTCCATCCAGAGCCTGGTTAGAAAACAGGTACAGGAAGTCAGATGAAGGTACACCTACCAGGAGGGAGAGGTGAGAATCAGAGGTCAGAGTTCACGTATCAGATAGAGCTGCAGAAAATCCAGCGTGGGCAAGACAGGAGCGAACACCAACGGGTTTCTGTTAGATGTGTCTAATATTTTGTCCACTTATTTCCTGGCATTGTTAAAGTGCTGACTCATCCATCAGTCCTGACTCAGGTTAATCAGGTGTTATCTGGTCAGGTGGGAGGGGCTAGGACGGCAGACTAACCAATCAAACCAACAGAGGCAGAGTGGGCGGGGCTTCATGCTGTGACTGTAGTGAAGAGAAACACAACCAGCCTACATAAACTACTACACCTAATAAACAACCCAGAGAAAACCTCCTGAGAGGAGGCGTTGTAGCTGCTGTATACGTGAAAGAGTCCCCCCCCCCCCAGTCGCGCGCTCACCAGTGGCGGCTCCAGAATGTGTTTCCAGCAGGTGCTATGGGGGAGCTTAACGTTTTATTGAAGGTGCTGAAATAAGTGGTCATGTGACCCTTCTGTTCTCTACAACCCTCAAGGCCCACTGTCCTGCAGGTTTTCGAGATTTCCCTGCTCCAACACACCTGATTCAAATGACTGAACGACCTGCTCAGCACGTCATCAAGTTCTGCAGAAACCTGTTCATGACTCGTTCTTCTAAATCAGGTGTCGGAGCTGAAAAACCTGCAGGACAATGAGCCTTGAGGAGCAGCGGTGGAGACCTCTGCTCCACAATTCAATCCTGACCAAATATTAGAAAAATCCCATGTGATTTAATAATTTTGCATGTTACATTCATGTTTACAATCAGCACAATCATTCATATCTCCCTCTACTTACTCTGTATGTTAGCCCTCAACCTGTGGCTGTGGTTTTAATACCCTTGCATTAACATGTTATGTGTCAATTTGTTAAATTATCAATAATTGATAATTATGAAAGACTTTTTAATTTACAGTATATTTATTATAAAACTGTTTTGTAGGTCAAATATTACCAAAATCACAAGTTAGGATTTAAAAAAATTCTAATATTTTCTTGGGGGTGCAATGACTAATCCAGGGGGAGCTATAGCGCCCCCTAGCTCCCCCTGGAGCCGCCTATGGCGCTCACCCCCCAGACCGTAAACTACTTTGCAACTTTGACCGCAACTTTTTGAAAAAGATTCTGCTGAATCTGTATATTTAGGCCCCAACAATCCAGGAGGGACTGTTTTATGTCTCGCTTCGCCTTCCGTCGCTTACCTGGGTCCAGGTCCGGGTCACGGGGGCAGCATCCCCAATAGGACACCGCAGACCGTCCTCTCCTACCTAGCCTGTCCATCTGATTTATGTTTTATTTACGAATTCATAAAAAATATAACAAACTATCACTGATCTGCAGCGGTGTCTCTCCTGACCTGACTAGCTATGAGCATTTCTCCGGTCAGAGCACTACTTCCTGTTTCTAGGGACCCCGCCTACTTTGAGTGATGTCACCAGTGGGTATGGTCATGTTGTTCACAAAATGTACAATTATAGTCAGTTTACAGTTTAAATCTTCCCAGTGTCTCATTAGCAGGGTATACATTTGATAACAGACCTCTTTTATCTTGTTAACGATGTCGTATTTCTCCCAGATTAACCATTTCTGATTCACATTTCCATAACGGGAGGAACAAAGAGTTCCCATAAGGTAACATTCTGCAGACATTCCCTGATTAGTTTATTAGAGCAAACCTTTTTAGTGACATCTACTTCACCAAGTAGTTCCTGAGTGGATCTCCTAGTGGAATATCAAAGTTAGTTCCCTTAAATAGTTGTAACAAATCTGCTGGTACAGCATCAAAAACCACTGCATATTCCCTGGGTGTTATCGGTATTTCAAACCTAAAGAGGAATTCAGAGTATGGTTTGGTAACTGTTGAACAAGTATTAGACCCTTTTCCATCCAATGTTGATAACACAGTGATTTATTTCTATATAGAATATTACCATTATTCCATATGTAGCATTTAGTTGGAGAAAAGTTGTGTTTGTATCAGTTTTCCGTGCTAACAGAGCTCGTTTGTAGAAGTTGGACAGTCGAATCGGCAATGTCTCGATTTTATAATCACATTGTAAAAAACATAGGAGTCCACCCATCCTATTAAACATGTGTTTGGGGAAGGTGTTCCACATTGTGTCTTTACTTTGTAATAGATTGGTTAACCGTTTTATTTTGAAGGAGTTGTTAATCGTTTAGAAACTAAGAACATCTAATCAACCCATTTTTAGTTTATTACCCTTTTTTTAAATAGTGGTTTATGTTTCCATAAAAAGTCAAATAGAGTTGTTTTTTTTGCAACTCTAATGATAAATCTCTCACCTATTCTACCAATGTGATCAAACACGAACATTTTGGTCAGATCTGCAGCAATTCATAACACAGAAGACTGGAAGAAGAATCCAATTCTATGCTCTGAAGATGAGGACATAAATACGGATGTTTCATATCTAGTACAACTAGTAACTTTCTACAAAGAACTCAAGATATAGATCAACACAATCGATACTCTTGAAAATAAAAAAACAATCAAAACTAAATATTCTAGACAAACTCAATGTGACTGTTGATTACAAGATCTCTGGCTGTATGTTTTGTATTAATGTTAATATTTCTGTTTTACTCTCATTTCAATGTTACTTCTTTTTTATACCATGTTTATTCTGTATTTAAAGTTTTTGAATTATAAATAAAGATTTTCATGGGAAAAAAAAGATGAGTAAGAGCTGATTGGTGACCTTTAACCCCGTTTTAAACTGATGGTTGTTCTTCATCACAGCAGCAGGTCTCTGGATTGGCCAGCGGAGGACCTGAAGCTGCATTTCTTTCTGTGAGGTGACGGCCTCTCCCCTCAGACGAGTGACAGACAGCTGGTTTCATCCACTTCTGTCCTTTTGTCAGCAGCTGTCAGCGTGTGAAGCCTCAGGTCCCAGAGGGTCTCCCAGGCTGGAGTCACACATTCAAACACAAACAGGCCAAATACAGCATTTTATTTTATTCTGGTTTGACGCTTTTGTTGATGTGTGTGTGTTTCTGTGTGTGTGTGTGTGTCTGTGTGTGTGTGTGTGGTAGGTAATTACTCTCCTCAGTAGGAAAATTCTATTACAAGCTCCTCTTCTGCAATGCAAAGTGTGGTGCGAGGAGATGTTACAGGCCACCGAGCAGAACACCGGGGCTGTCTGCATTTTAAACCAAACTTCCAATTTTCTTCTCCTATCTTTCTTCATTCTCACTGAAGCTGGAAATTGAGTAAGGCACACTATGTGGAGAGGATGGAGGGGGAATAAAAGGAAAGACACATTTCAGCAGTTTAACAAGTTATTTATTCAGTCTGCCTTACCCCGGCGGGCGCTGGTCTGGGCAGACTACAGGTGACTGTTGTTTTATGAAGTGCAGCTCAGCTCAGGACCGACCGTAGGTCAGCCAGAGCCTGGAGCTCCAGACTAACCACTACGGACCTCGTGTTTTAGTCACTCCAGCTACGAAACACAGCCAAAGATCAAACGCTGAGTTTTCTAAACACACATTCCAGCTGCTTGGATTTAAACATATAGGACCACTCCCACCAGTGACGTCACTCAAAGGAGGTGGGTCTTCTAGAAACAGGAAGTAGTCCTCTGACAAATGCAATACTCATGGTTAGTCAGGTCAGGAAAGACACTGCTGCAGATCAGTGTGAAATCAGCAGCTAATTTTTGGTTATTTAACCCTTCAGAGTCTGAAATATGAAATAAATATTTAGAAATCTGGTTTAAAAGCTTCAATATTTATTAACATAAAATAATATGCAATCTAATCTAATCAGTGTTGCCAGATGTACGATAATCATCGTATTTGTAGGATAATTTAGCACTCTGTACGATCAATAATTCCATAAATAAGATCAATTGAGCCATTTGTGGTGTGGAATTTGTGTAAGAGATGCTTGTTTTAATCATTGTGTTAGATTATTTAAAGCTAAAACTACTTTAAAGATTATAATTTTGCACAGTGTTTGATATACTGATACTAAAACCTGGGTTAAGGCTGTAACTTAGTAGTGTATGATCATTTTTCTTAAAATACGATAATTTTAAGATCCTGGTACGATACTTTAACATTTCCAATCTGGCAACACTGAATCTAATGCATCTATAATAAATACATTTTATTATGTTTTTATTTAAAACTAAAAAATAAAATTTTGCCTCGTCTTCCTCCTCTTATCCGGGTCGCGGGGGCAACATCCCAAGTCAGGCATCCCAGGCCATCCTCTCCCCGACCAGGTCCACCAGCTCCTCAGCTGGGACGCCCAGGCGTTCCCAGACCAACCTGAAAATGTACTTTCTCCAGCTTGTCCTGGGTCGACCCGGGGACCTCCTGCCGGCAGGACATGCCCAAAACACCTCTCGAGGGAGGCGTCCAGGAGGAATCCTGACCAGATGCCCGAACCACCTCAACTGGCTTCTTTCGATATGGAGGAGCAGTGGCTCTACTCCGAGTCTCTCCCCGATGTCTGAGGTTCTCACCCTAGCCTCGTTTCCACTATCGGAACTTTGGGGTAATTTCTGTGAGGGGGAAAGTGACCGGGACATTCCTGTGGTTCGGTCCTCTCAGCTGTTGTGTCTCCATTACAGCCCCCACCTTTCCGGAACTTTTGTAAGACGTCAGCATCGACGTCACTGACAAGCGTAAAGTCACCAACAGACAAGGAAGTGGAGAATAATAAATAGATAAACGATGGACAAAGAAGCGATGGTTGCGGCGTATTTCTCTGTTTTATCCATAGTGATGGAGTGCTGAACAGAAGGATGAGTATACTTGATGACGAACTAATCCAACTTCGGAGACACGGTCATTTTGCAAGCTCCGACAACAACACACAGGTCATTTATCTCTGCGTGGTCTGCTTTCATCATTTTCCTTCATCCCACAACCAATCAGCACGAGTTAACCACATTTCCCACTCCGCGAATCTATCGGGCCAATCCGAGTACCTGCCCCTGATCAGGGACTCTGTTGGTCCCTGAAGACGGCCCTCTCAAAATTCATAATGGAAACAGTCGCGCGCCTCAAAGTTCTGGTAAAATTACCAGAAGTTCCGATAGTGGAAATGGGCCTACTATCTCTAAGGCTGAGCCCGGCCACCCTGTGCATGTAACCCTGAGCTTATTATTATGTAATAAGTGAGTGACAGGCAATCAGTAGTCTGAATACTCTTGAGAATCTGCATAAACCTGGACTAGTAATCAGAAAAACTATAGTTCAGCAGGAGTGCTAGGGTTGGACATCAATAAGACAACAACAATGATGAGGTTTTTTGTCTTATAATTAATTAATAAACAACAATAATGAACAATTCGAACAATAAGAAACACAATGAAACAATCAAGTCAGAAAAATAAATCAGTCCCTTTTTAAATCGTTGGAGCCCTCAACAGGCTTTATGCACAGAGTACTTAGTAGAACTTCCGGTTTAAAATGAACCCGTGGGACCATTTCTGGTTCCGTTTGAAACGTGAAGATTTCCAGAGTTAGAGTGCATTTCCAGCTAAAGATATTGTTTATAATGAAAACAAGTGATAGTATAGTATAGTGCAGTATGATATATATATTATAGTACTAAGAAATGAAGCCATCATATAAGTATCAGCGGACGGGAAGCCTCGACAGCTGAACACTGCTGTGTTCCGTTGTGTACCGCATCAGCTGAATAGAATTCATCAGTCCGTTTCCACACTTTTCCACTGAATAAATAACTACAAAAAGGAAGGATTGTGAACTTAAGAAGAGAAAACGTGATCATTTCTAACCACACCGTGTCTGCAGTCCACACTTTGCAGCACAGTAGTCAAAGAGCCGAGTGGACGAGGCTAAAGGAGGAGGCTAAAGGAGGAGGCTAAAGGAGGAGGCTAAAGGAGGAGGCTAAAGGAGGAGGCTAAAGGGGGAGGCTAACGGAGGAGGCTAAAGGAGGAGGCGCGGCGCCGTTCGTGTGTTATTTCACTGGAACAACTATTCTTTTGGTGAATGAAGACTTGGTGTTTGATAACGTACAGCTAGACCAGAGAAAGTTGTGAAGCAGTTGGAGCCCACGATCACGGCTATATAGATTTGTCTCCCTGTTTTTTGATGATGGAAGCTACGAGCTAACGCTGTTAGCTTACCTTCAATTTCATGAATAAAGCTGGTTATATACAGCTTAAAGTCCTTCACCCGCTTGCTCACAGACGTCTCTGTGTGTTTTTCAAAAATCAGGTGGACATCGTCTACCGTGATGCGCGGCAGGTCTTGAAAAAAAAACATAAAGAATTCCATTTTGTACGGTCTGCCATAGAAATGCATTGAGCCGACGGTAGGGGAGATGGCCTATTGTAACCACGAAGTGACCGTGCATAAACCCTATTCCCTCTTTGGTTTGAGTGAAGTGAGAGTATCAGAGATCTTTTCCTACCACTTCCATTCACGTCTCACCTGGATCACCACCTAGCCTGGATTAGGAATCTTTCATCAAGGTTTGAGGGTGATCCTTTGATGGAATCCAACTGGAACGATTCAGTCAGTCTCTCTCAGTCTTGTCAAAGTTCAATTCTTCATCCTGGAAAAAACCCTGACCTAATGACCGGCCAGAAATATCCAAATTCAGTACGATCGTGTAGTTCTTCATATCATTACCAACTAACTAATACTCATCTTCATATCAGCTGGTTCAAATCATATCATTCTATCCAAGTTTCATTTAGTTGTCCAACAAATATATCAACTATTCACAGTATAAAACTATAAATGTGTTCTTAAACTGCAACTCTATTCCAGTGCATTTGTGTAACAAGGCACTTTAACTTATCGCTAATTAATTTAGTAATGACCCTTATTACACACAAATCAATATAACATTTAACTTTCATGACATTTTGTACAATAACAATAATCAAAACACAGTAATTTAAAGTTATTAGACATTAAAGCCACATTGTGGATTATTTCATCAAGAGAGCAGTTTTTGAATCCAGTGTCTTACGGCTCCTCCCCAAAACACCTCGACGGGCACGTCTGGTCGCAAGATGCATTTCTTTGGTCTGTAAGCTGGGCATAAACTGTGCAGCTCAAACTGTCGGTTTAGTCACTCACAGTTCACAAATCACATTCCCACACTACGAGGCTCTGATGAGCCTCTCTGTCCTGCTGCTTCTGATACTGAGCTCTGTAGCAGAGAGCTGCTGTGGTATTCTGTAGCTGAACACAGAAATGACTCGGCCCTGAATGAACTTCTTGACCAAAATAAACGTGTATCCCTGGCAAGCCTTGTTATTCTGTGAGGTGAAAGGTTTAAAAGTCAAAATAAATTCCTCATTAGCCGGGGAATGGATACGTTTTTAGTAGAAACGAGCTCTGACTCCTCCATGAACGGCTGAGACTAAACAGAGAAACAGAGATGTATAGATTTAAATATACTGTATATGATGGGTTAATATATGGATGGATGGATGGATACATGATGATGGATGGTTAATATACAGATGGATGGATATCTCTCCATGTATCCATCACATCACCTTCCACTGGATGTGGAATGAGCTCATTTAGATGTCCAATCCATTTTGGTGAGAGTAACTTTAAAGTAATGCAATAGTAGTGTGATGCCTTACACTTAAAAAACAGTAATATTGTAATGTAACAAATTACTTTAAAATGACAGTAACAATAAATAATGCATTACAGTTTTGAAGTAACTTGCCCAACACTGATAACGGACTCTAAAGCATAAACAAGACGATTTGACCACTGTCAGACATCGGATACTTTCAGTAATTATTTAATATTGTTAAGGGTAGATATTTCAGTGGCTTACCCCGTGGATGGTTAAAGATTGTAAGTCTAGAATCTGGACGTTTTCTCCGTGCGTGTTTCTCTGGCTCTGAGATGTCGGGAGTGATGCGGCACAACCACGTGGGGTTATTAGACTCCGTGACTGGTTGAATTTATCCCAAGGAATCATGGGAAGTCTCTGTGGTCAAATTTTTCCCGAGGAATTATGGGAATAGTAAAGCGTTAGATTACTCGTTATTGAGAAGTGATGTGATATTAGAGCCATCACTGGGTGGGACCCCGGTAACCCTCCAGGCCAGGTACTTGAACTCTGGCTGGAGTCACCACACACAGTCTGGCTCCACTGGGCCCTCCTGACCAGCAGACAAGGTGGGTGAAGTGTCTCCAGGGACACAACAATAAATAACCCAGTGACTTTGTTGCTGGGATCTCACCGACGACCCTCTGGTTGCCAGATGACCACTCTACCTACAGAGCTACATGCTACCATGGAAAAACTAAAATTCAATGTCTCAGAAATTTAAATATTACGTCAGGTCAATAAGAAGGGAGCTGCTGAGGTGTGACGGAGGCCCAGGAAGCTTTGATAGCAGCCTTCAGGTCATCTGTACTGTTGGGTCTGGTGTCTCATCTTCCTCTTGACAATCCCTCGTAGATTCTCTATGGGGGTCAGGTCAGACCAGTTTGTTGGCCAATCAGAGCTCAATGACACCATGGTCACTGAAGCAGCTTTTGGTACCTTTGAAAGTTTGGAAAGGTGTCAAGCCCTGCTGGAAAATGTTGATCTGCAACACAGACAGAAGGTCTTTCATGAGCTTCAGTAGCCTACTATGACTGAATGAAAAAATGTAAATCAGTTATGAAACTATCTGATTTCCATCTGGGATTAAAATAGGATTTCTGATGTGATGTTTTCCGTTATGGATGATGAACAGATTAGGTGTACTGACAGCTGAGTGATGGGCCACCGCTTGTGGTTCCTATCTGTTCTGGTGTGTCACTCATTTGTATTCAGTGTCTGATCCCTCAATGGTTTACAGCATTTTGAAAATATGAAAAAATAATAAAAGGCCTCACTCAAAATGTTCAAATAAGCTGAGAGCAGAGGGGGGAAAGCTGATTTTAATAGAATAATAAATGAAGATTCTTAGAGAGAAGAGGCAGCAGAAAGAAGACAGGATGAGGATGAGGGTCCCTGATAAATCCACACCAGATCCTTCAACTGTGGAAAAAAACCTGCCACGATCAAAAAAGTTCTCCTGAGTGCTGCGATTATTCCCAAACTTCAGCATAAATCAAAGTAATAATAATAGTTTAATTTATTTTTGTTGATGTTACTGATTTGATTGTGATTTTGATTTCATTGATAGTGCTAGACATGTAGTGTTCTAACTGTAGAGGTTAGCGAACAGGTAATAAGTGTTTTATTTAACCCCGTGTCCTGTCTATCTGTAGAGCAAACAGAATAGACGTCTGAGTGCCAGAACAAGCCCAACAGTGTTGCTGTTCCAGGTGAGACGTTACAGCCACTGCTATAACGCTCCACCTGACTTACAGTCAGGAAAAAAAACAAAACATCTTTATTTGAATTGTTTTTTTGTTTGATTTGAATCCCAACGAACACGGAGATGGAAAAGAAGGGAAGGGTACTGAAAGAGGGGTGGGGGAGAACGTTAACAGAGAAAGAGAAGAGTACAAGACGTATGAAGAATCTGATTCTGGACCTGCAAAGAGAGAGAACAAACCACCAAACAACAACAGAGGGCATAGATACAACAGTAATACACAGCATGTGATTGTACAACAATTACAGTGTTCTTAAAATGTACACGGTAAAGTATAATTCAAGGTGTGTTTAGTGCCAACCACAGCCCAAGTTAATGCGTTAGTTAGGGAACACCTGAGCTTGTGTGAACACTTTGTGAGCACCTGTGTGTGTGTATGCGTGCTTGTGTCTATAAGGTTGTTCCATAGTATTATTCAATAATAAGTTCATAGAGCCACAGACCCGCCCCCCAAGAACCATGGATGATACGGAGGAGATCCAAGCCCCAGACAGGGGAAATGTTTTAAATGTCACTATGAACCCAACCAGCCGACTGCAGCAAAAAGAGAGTGTCTCTGTTCTGACTGAGACTATGAGCTGCAGATAAAGACAGATGTTTAGTCTGCAGCACCCTCTCCACCTGGCAGGAATAAACATACTGATGTTAGCTTTAGCCTTAAGCCGGGCATACACTGTGCGATATTTTCAGTCGTGGCTCCGAGCTCCTGCGCAAACTGTACGATGACATCGTCATCACAGCTCACGAGCACTATACGACCTGATGCTCTGATGGAGCTGACTGCTCACACTACGTGACAAACACAACACGATTGGGCCTTTGAATACGGAAATGTGGAGAAGTAGAAGAAGAAACTCCGGAAGTGATTTTATTGTTGTTCTTTGTTATCTGGAAGAGTTACTTTGTTTTCTCGGTTTGACTGTTTTATGCCATGTTTGTTTGTTCGTGCACATAATTGTATGTCCGCTGCTTCATTTTCAATAAAGATTTATAGAAAACAAAGAAGAAAACATAGATTCGCGTCCTCCGGCTTCTTCTTCTACTACTACTTTCTGGCTGGCGCGTGCGCAGTGTGAGAAATTCTGGGTCCTCCTCGAGGAGGAGCCCCGAGGAGCTACGAGAAAATCAAACACGTTTGATTTTCCGGTGAGCGTACGATTGCTGATCGGGAGCTCCTCGTGAGGTGAAAAATCGCTTCTCGCTACCCCCTGTATACTACACCAACACCAACGCACGACATGCTGGACTCGGCACAAGTACGAAAATAGTCGCAGAGCAGGAAATCCACGGGAAATCGGCGCTGAAGTCGCACAGTGTATGCCCGGCTTTAGAGTAACTGATTTGTAGGTTGAATCAGATGCTCTGGGTCTTTTGAAAAGAAACAGAAATAAAATCTTAAACTGCCTGAGGATCTTCAGAGAGCCGCGGCTGAATGAGTGTGTCCTCCATTCCCTTTTAGCCTCGGAAATTAGCAGATGTGTTCAGCATTGTTCTGTAAAGTGCTTTCACATCTTCGTCTTTCAGCTGTGGATGGGAAGCTGAGCGCCGAAAGACCACTTTACAGTGAGAATAGCTCGAGTGATGAAAATGGAATTAAAAAGGGTTGAGTTTAATGGCCTCAAGAAAATTGCAGGCCACATGAGACCTTGCTTTGGTTCTGCTTCCCTGGAGCTTTGATTGACAGCTCCCGTGTTGCATTGTGTCATCCCTGTGCCAGTGAGGAGAGCTTCTGCTCTTTTTTCATGAAGGCAGCTACAGTATAGAGACAGGGACTACTGTATGTGACAAAAGCAGCTTTGTGAGCAGGACAGATGTACCATTCACAGCCCGACTGAGGAGCTGAGTTAGAAATTGTCCCTATTGTGATGAGTCACAGAATCCAGGATGGATCGGAGACGTTATAAAGGAGGCAGCTTAGCCACATTAGCTCAGGGAGTAACGGTGCATCACCTCCCTAAACTGAGTCAGACGGGGAGTAAACACACCACCAACACAATCAGAATCAAAGATTTAAAGATGAAACACCTCCTACAACAACAAGCTTTAGCTTAATCTCAGCAGGTTGTAAAAGAAACCATCTCCTTCACAGGGCTGTCGGGGGATGGGAGTCCGACACACTCAGGGCTCAAAATCCGTAAAATAGAGAAGTCTATGGAGGAGTTTCTGTGATGTCATGATTTTTACGTTGATCCATCAACTCTCTACTGGACCAGTCATATGTTCTACAAGGTTTTGAAGATAAACGTTTCTTTTTAGTTGGATTTTCAAATTCTGAGATCACAGATTGACATCAAACAAATTCCAGTCATAAAGCATCCAGATGGAGAGGGTGAAGTTTCAATAATCCCTAATGATCTCGTAAAACTTGAAGAAGCAGCACTCAGAGTTCTGGAACGTTCAGATCAACTGAAGAAACAAAGACAGAAAACATCACCAGAGTTCACCTCAGACCAGAGCAGACCTCATCACCTGCAGGATCAGGATAAGTAGCGCTCTGCTCTCTCAGAAAAGGAGAGCTCACATCACATTTATTCTAAAGTCTCTGCATTGTTACCTGTGCAGGTTAGAATAGATGTTTAGGTTCTTTACTTGGTTTTTAGACTGTTTATGGTCTTTGTCCCATTTATTTACAAGTAGTGCTCGCTGCAGAACCAGAAAGGTGGAGCTGCACCAGGTTCAGCCCCGCCCATTCCATCAGAGTCAGCCCTGCCCCGCTACACAGCCCCGCTGACTTGTTTTTACCAGGGTCTGCCCTCCTCCGCTGTTTTTTTTATAACTTTATTGCAAAAGAGTGAATTTACAAGAAAATATCTGAATGTTTCTCTTTCTGTTTCCACTTGTTTTCAGGATAAAACATCTCCTCAAAATTGATGAAATATCTCGGGGTTTCAGTCAAGTTTTTGTAACAGCATTAGTTTGTGAATGAGAAACGTTTTCTGTCATACGGACTACAACGAGAGACAGTGAGCCTAACAGAGAAAGCCGAACTAGCCCACTTTGCTTCGTAGCGTTAGCCGCCATTAGCCGCAAATAGCGGCTGTTAGCTGCTAGCAGCTGTTAGCTGCTTCTGGCGTGGGCCAAAGCACTGAGGGAAACCCTGAGCTCTTCGTGGACCCGCAGCACAAAGCTGCGCCGGACCAGGAGCACCGTACGAAGCTCCGCGGACACGCTCGCAGCATTACCCGACAACGAGGTGTTGCATCTCCGCCGGACTTTGTTCTCTGGATCCGGCGGAGATGCAACACCTCGTTCTCGGATCTAACGGCCCAGTGTAATAGTCCAATATAACCAGGTCAATCACACGGGAGGTGTGGGAGCTGACTCTGATGGAATGGCCGGGTCTGATTGGCTGAATGGGCGGGGCTGAACCTGGTGCAGCTCCACCTTTCTGGTTCTGCAGCGAGCAGCCTCTCTTTATTTATCAGGCCTGCTTTTACCCTATAAACCAGTGGCAGCCTGTCAATAGGGGGCGCTAGGGCGCCACCCCACCAGTCTCACAGGAGGAGGAAGAAGAAGATTAGGACCACAAAGTTTTAAAAGAATCATGAAAATTAAATTATTTATACAATAAGTGCTGTGTATGATCTGCATTTAGGTGTAGTTTTAAAATGTTCCATCACTATTTTTTAACAGACTGAAAGGTCGCGTGACGTACAGTACTTCCTGTTTCTTTGGGGTCTTTTGCGCATTTTTCGGGCGCATGAATCTTTACCAATAGACCTACGCTTTGTTTTCTACAACTGGAGCATGAACACTGAAACCCCCTTCAATGCAAATGTAACAGGTCCCAAGTGTGAGGCCTGTCGTAGGATTAAATGTGTTCTGTAAAGAACGGAGAAAATGATGAGATCGGCAACAAGTGGTGTGCTTCCTGCTGTCTCTCAAGCCAGTCTGATTTATTAACACAAACATGTTTACATTTTGTTCAAAGAATTTCATTTACTCTCAAAAAAAATATTCCAAATCCAGAATTACAACAAAATATTCCTATTCTCACACAATACTCTGTAAACAGAAATCTAAAAATAAAATATACAAAAGTTACATATTTACTACTTGTCATCTTTAACAAACATTTTCAGCCACTGACTGGACCTAAAAGGCTATTAAATGCACTGCCTTGGCTTTAAAGCTAACACAATGGGAAACCCATATAAGAGTGACTGATGTAGCAGACTTTAGCACGCCATTTTATCTTAAACATACAATTAAATCAGTGAACTCACAATAACCAGCCTAAATAAACCATTTCTCAGGTGAGCTATAGCGTGACTCAACATAAATTTCGCTGCTGAGCACCTACAGTGCACTGGTTAGCTACGTTAGCATAGAGCTAAAACATTAGCCTTTTTAACGCGACACATTCCACGGCAATAAAACCTCAAAACAATAGTTTTACATACAAACATCAATTCATGAACATTTTAAGATCATACAGAAGTTATTAATACCACACATTTACCGTATCAATTACCCACTAACCTGTAAAGAACGGAGAAAATGATGAGATCGGCAACAAGTGGTGTGCTTCCTGCTGTCTCTCAAGCCAGTCTGAGGGGAGACGGCTCCCAAACACCCTTAACAGTATGGGTGCGATGCCCCCCAGTGGCAATACTTGGTATTACACTACCAGTAACATCTTTATCTGGAAAACTCAGATTTATTTACTGTTTCCATAAAACTAATCCATCAAAATTAGAAAACATCCACAATTAAATGTTGCAAAACATTCATGTGTGTCACACAAAGTATAGGAGAGCCGTTGGACACTGAATTTAGCGTTCGAAGAGACCGGAGTCTCAGCTCAGATCAGGAAGTTGACCCGGAAGTTCTTGCTCATGGAGTTATCATGGAGTTTAGAACCATAGATATCATATATATATCACTAGATACCTTACCCNATACACATCTGTGCTGTTTGTCAATGGACCCTGACGTAGCTACGCCAGCGGCCATATTGGGACAGCGAGCTGCCCCATTTCTTACATTGGTGTCAATGGAGTCAATGGTACTATTAAATACCTCTAACTTGCTCAATTTTTTACCGATTTTCAAACGGTTTGCATTTTTCTAAACGTCAGAGACGTGGCTGTGAATATATCTCATAATATAACGATAATGGTCAGGAAATTTATAAATTGTTAAAGTATCAAATCTCAAGTCTATACATAATAAGGTTTGTAAGAAAGTAACCCGTTTGTAAATCTGTTTATTTTTAATCGAGTTCTGAGTGTTTTAGTTAAGTTGATGCTCACCTTCCATCTGCTGCCATAGAGAGCAGAACGTCAGCTGTACGAAGCAAGATGGCCGCCGTGTAGGGATGCCGTAGAGTCCCACATAGGGCATCTAGTGATATATATGGTTAGAACAACCTGTAAGCTCTAACCTCTCCAGCTTAGCCTGACTGTTGATGCTCTTGCAGCAGGACGTACAGTCGTCTCATGCTAAATCTTAGAGGATTACAAACAGGTACTGCAGTGTTCTAATGCAAATTTATTAGGGTTTTTTTGTTGCCAGAGTTGTTTAAAATAAATAAATATTAGCTGCTAATGTGTCACTGTTTTGCAGTAGTGCTTCTCCCGATAGGCCTTTTGCTCCAGTCAGGGGACTACGTCCTGTTTATAGAGACTCTGCCCACTTTGAGTGATGTCATCGATGGGTGTGGTCCTGATAGAACGCCACATCAGAAAGACCCAAACATCTCTGTAGTTGTCAAAATTTAATGTGTTCTGATCATATTTCTATTTTTAAAATGAATTCATTTATTGTAAAATACTTAAACTTCTAGTAGAGAAAGATAAAGTTTAAAACCACAAAAAACACCAGAATGGGCAGAACAAGTGACTAAGCAACCTTCAAAGGTTTAAATAAAGCTAATCTTCCCTTGTGTGTGTGTGTGTGTGTGTGTGTGTGTGTGTGTGTGCGTGTGTGTGTGTGTGTGTGTGTGTGGACAGTGAAGCAGAACACCTTGGATGGGTAGCATCTGCATGGCTGTCCCACCTCTATTTATGTGGTTAGGAGAGTAAATGTGAGCGTAAACCACATCAGACTTCTCCAAAGCAGGAAATATCCCCAATGTCAGAATTCATCCCGTCACTGTTTTCACTGATCGCTTCCTACATTTCATTATGCTAAATGCAGCTTTTTACACACACAGCGTGGAGTGGTTTATTGGGAAGAAAGCCAGGAGATGAGAACCAGGAGCTCCTGAGCATTCAGAGCACGAAGCCGAGCATCCCTGGCCAGCGTGGCGTAGTGAAGAGGTTTTTAAAAGCTTGTGACAGGGTGAACTGCTGCTGCAGACAGACACATTATCCTTAATGTTCCTCCTGAAAATCCACCGCTTCAGACTCAAGACCGAGTCTCACAGATCTGTTTGGCAAAAGAACAATGACATATCTTTATTGTGAGGCCTCTTGACCCCACTAGCCCCCTCTTACGTTATACTGCACAACAGAACAGATGCTATGTTGGGTCCTCTGCTGTTCTCTGCTCCCTCTTTAGCACATTCTGAGCACTTTCAAGGAAATCGCCTACCATCTTTATGCTGATGATACTACTGTAGGCCTATATCTTCTTTAAGCCAAAATAGAACTCCTTAATATCACAATTCAGGAGTGAGGCCCCTGCCTTTAGGTACAACCATAGATATCAACAGTATATAATGGCTAGATGCCCTATCTGGGAGTTGACAGCATAGATATCATATATATTACTAGATATCTCACCCACGCTGTTCGTCAATGGATCCTGATGTCCCTACGCCGGCGGCCATCTTACTCCGTACAGCTGTGCCCCTTTCCTAACATTGGTGTCAATGGAGCATGTACTAATAAATACCAATAACTTAAGAGATATAGTTTATTGTCAATTCCTTCACATGTGCTAGACGTACAAAGAAGTTGAGATGACGTTTCTCACAGTCCCATTGCACAGACAAGATGCAAGAAGACCTGACAAAACAAGATCACATCCTAACAACTAAACCGGAGTAGATAAAGTGCAAGTGGCTTAGAGAAAAAACATACTACCTGATGCTAAAAGAATAAAAAGAAAACAAATATGAGAGATATGGATGAAATGCTTTTCAAGTAATTACAATTTTTGTGCAGAGACATTTCACTCATCATGATAATAATAGCAGCAGTAGCATTTGTATAGTGTGCACAATTTGCATAGTACAGAGGTAGTGTTTTTTGTTTTTGTTTGTTTTTGGGGGGTGAAGGTTTCAATCCATTCTCAACCCTCATGTCTCCGTTTGGTGTGGCTAGAGGTGTGGGGGGAGAGAGTTTAGTAGTCTGACGGCCTGGTGGATGAAGCTGTTGGTGAGTCTGGAGGTCCGTCAGCGCAGACTTCTGTACCTCTTTCCAGAAGGCAGGATGCAGAACAGCTTGTGTGAAGAGTGGCTCATATCACTCACTATTGTGATGGATTTCCAGGTGAGGCGGGTGGTGTATATGCCTTCCAAGGAGGGAAGTGGTGCACCGATGATCCTCCCACCTACGTTCACGATGCGCTGCAGAGCTTTCCTGTTGTAGTCGGTGCAGCTCCCGCCCCAAACTGTGATGCAGCTGGAAATGATTCTCTCAATAGTTCCTCTGTAGAAGGTGGTCATGATGGACGGTGGAGCCCTAACCTGCTTGAGCTTCCGCAGGAAGTAGAGATGCTGCTGGGCTCTCTTTGTCAGTGATGAGGTGTTGGCGGTCCAGGTGAGGTCCTCACTGATGAGCATCCCCAGAAATTAGGTGCTGCTCACCCTCTCCACAGCAGCACCATCCATGGTCAGTGGCAGGTGTTCGGTGTGGCCTCTCTGGAAGTTGACAACAATCTCCTTAGTCTTATTGACATTCAGCAGGAGATTGTTGTTTTTGCACCACATGGTCAGAACCTCTTTTCTGTAGCGAGTCTCATCGCCCTTGGTGATGAGCCCCACCAGAGTTGTGTCATCTGCAAACTTCACCAGATGGTTCGAGCTGTAGGTTGGTTTGCAGTCGTGTGTCAGTAGGGTGAAGAGCAGAGGACTGAGCACACAGCCTTGTGGGGCTCCTGTGTTCAAGGTGATGCTGCTCAAGGTGTTGTTGCCGACTCGTACTGCTTGTTGCCTCCGACTGAGAAAGTCTAGCAGCCAGTTACAGAGGGAGGTGCTGACAGGTGGTGTAGATGAGTTGTGGTATTATGGTGTTGAAGGCTGAACTGAAGTCTATGAACAGCATTCTTACGGACGAGTCTTTCCTGTCCAAGTGAGTGAGAGCTTGGTGGAGAGCAGAGCAGATTGCATCCTCAGTGGATCGTTTAGTTCTGTCTGCAAACTGGAAGGGGTCCAGGGTGGGAGGGAGGATGGATTTGATATGTGTCATGACTAGCCATTCAAAACACTTCAGTTGATACATTTTTAACCGATTTTTAAACGGTTTGCATTTTTATAAACGTCAGAGACGTGGCTGTGAATATATATCAAAATATATCGATAATGGTCGGGAAACTTATAAATTGTAAAAGTATCAAATCTCAAGTCTATACA
This sequence comes from Callopanchax toddi, assembly GCA_006937965.1. Classification (NCBI taxonomy): domain Eukaryota; kingdom Metazoa; phylum Chordata; class Actinopteri; order Cyprinodontiformes; family Nothobranchiidae; genus Callopanchax; species Callopanchax toddi. Next base: position 401,882 of record SSNR01000268.1, on the reverse strand, counting down.
TAATAATGTTTGTAAGAAAGTAACCTGTTTGCAAGTCCGTTCATTTTTCATCAAGTCATGATTATTTTTATCGCTTACCTTCCATCTGCTACCATAGAGAGCAGAACGTCAGCTGTCCGAAGCAAGATGGCCGCCTTGTAGGGACGCCGTAGAGGTGATGGGCAGTAACGCGTTACTTGTATGTATATATACATATATATATATATATATATATATATATATATATATGTCCTTAGTTATAGCAATCCAATGCATATTTTATTATGTGGTGACATCAATGTCATTGTAAATAAAATCAAAACAACAATAATTATTATTAGCTTTTAAAGAAATGTATTTTCCGCAAACATAAAAGTACAAGAAACAGTTCTTTGAGACTAGCAGCTCTTTGCCATTATTAACTTGTGAAATCTGGTTAAAACAGCTGTTGTAATTCAAAGACATTCACAGTTAACAGGCCTGTGAACTTAATACATCGTTTGTATTGAAAATATGCTGCATTCCTCAGAAACGTAGAACGTGATTTAGAACAACCCTCATAAACACATTTTGCCCTCACAATGTCCATAATGAAAGTGTCCAAAACAGTTTTCACACAGATAGCTTTCAGTGTTTAATTAACACATTTAAAGATAACATCTATGTAAGAGTTATTGAACTTTTCAGTTTTATAACCATAACAATAAGAACGTTATTACTGTGAACTACTACAGTGAAACTATTTTTCTGTGTCTATGCTAGATCAAAGATGAAAGCTTTGTTTGCTAAGATAGATTCCATCTCAGCTCTGGATAGGAGTTGTGTGTATGTGGCAACTCAAGAAGGGGACCACATGCAACCGGACTTCTTGCAAGTCCTTCCAACGGAGTGAACATTATCTTGATATTTTCAACACGTAAAACATCAGATCCTGTCATGTACCTTAGAGTCTATGGAGGCCTGCTTCGTCTTGACCACGGATGTACTGCCTCAGAAACTGTAGGCTCTGGCGTTCAGCTGCTGTTGAAGGGATGCAGCAATCAACTTAAGAACTTTTCTCGTTGTTGGCTTCTTCTCATTGTACAGTTTCTGCAAATCCTGAGAACTCTTAAAACCACTCTTTAAATATTGCTGTGCTCCTTCGGCCATGTAATCCAAAGCATACTTGGGCTCTTGGATCAGCTGTTTGTGGGCAACTTGTAAAATAATCTTCTTGCGATTGTATTTGAGTTACACCACACCGATCCATTAGGTCTACCAGCTCACCCTTTTCTTCACCACTGAGCTCTTTCAAGGCTGATGAAATTAGATCCCTCTCTGACTGACTGAGGTAAAATAAAAGTGAATCAAACCGTTGATCCGATGAGACTGAATGTTCTCCAAATACGAGGGCCTCAGTAAAAGCTGGTGCCAGACGAGTTGGAAAGTATCCGTGATCTTTAAAACCTTTGGCCAATACTCTACCTATGGCTCTCCACTCTTCATGTTTCCACTTTGGTGAAAGTAAGGGCACTCTCATTTCTTCACCCTCTGCTGCACCTTCAACTCTGCCCAGAAGACAGAGAATGCATCTCTGGACACACCTTGAGCATCAAACTTCAGTGAGTATTGCATTATTTTACAATCTTTAAATGGGGTCAGCGTTTCCTGTAAAATGTTGACCCTGTGCAGCGTGATTGTGACATTAAGCATCTCTTCGTTGATTGCATTCTGCAGGCTGTGACAGTTGACAACTAACTTCTGAAATGGTGTTGTCCATGTCAGGCACAACATCTGAATCATTTTCTGAATCAGGAATGATGTGAGACTCATGCAATGTAGCATCTTCACTGTCTGCTTCACAACATTGACTTTCACTACTTTTTTCTTTTCTTCATCACTGTCCTGTTCATTTGTACTCACACTTTGTGGTTTACCATCTTTGTCATACTCTTCTCCTATGTGATTTTGCTGTTGCTCTTCAGTTACATCCATATCAGTCCAACATTCTCCATCACATTCTTCTTTGTTGTAGCCGTAGCTATTTATAAGTTCAATGTCTGAATCGTCTTCATCAGTGTCAGGAGTGGAAAAAAGGACCTCATCAGTAGATAGGTCAATTCTCAGCCCTGATCCCAGTTTAGTTTTTTCAGACAACTCTCCAACAGTTTGGTCATGAGGCATTTTTTCCTGCTTGAAGTCCAACAAGGTAAAGGTAAACTTGCTTTCTGGCCCTTTTGATGAAACAAACACCATTTGGAAAGAATAGATCCTTTGCTATTTGTAGCAAGTCTGAGTAGCGAGAATCTTTCTGAACAGATAACCTGCGCATACCGCCTCCACATTCTTAGTCATAGATATTTCTATTGTATGTGTACTTTTTTCACCTATTTTGCATTTTACTCTTCTTGAAAAGGAGGTCGATGGAACAGCTTCATCTTCACTTGATCTTCCATCTGTATGTTCTTTAGATCTTAACTTCATTTAACCGCAAAGTCTCAGAAGATCATTTTCCTTTTCCCATCAGCTTTCTTGGAACTACTCTCAGTGTGTTCGCAGTGCTACTCTGTCCCCAAGGGCTGGAAGATACTGCACCAGGGTTTGGCCATCAAGTGACAAGGCTGTTACTGCATCGATGTTTGAAAGAAAAAAAAATAGCTGACAAGCACAGATAATGTGTGCATAATGTGTGTTAGTGAAGTAACATATTTCTGACATGTATATAACAGTATAACTAATGTTAGAGTAATTACAGCTTGCAGAAAAATACATGACACCATGCATTTAGACAATTATCTTTTTAAGAATATATTTAAGACTGGACATTGTTTAATTCAGCTTCAGTTAGTGAGTACTGTCTCTAGTCGAGTAGCTAAACATTTAGTGCATTTGGAGAAGGTTATAATTTGGGGATTTAAGATTTATTTTTTCAATTCTTCATAAGTCATATTGGTGCGTTAGGATTCATGTTGATTCATTATTATTAAAGCATTTTGATAGGATATATGTTCACTCTTAATTTAATCAAAAATAACAAGCAATCCTGAAAAAACCCATAAAAACCAGTCTTTACACATTTTACATCTGGCTGAATTCACTTTGACGTCACGTCCACCTCTGCTAGATGGTCTCTGGAGTAGGGAATCCCACGTGACAGCTGGTAGGCCCCCTCATCTCGATTCCTAGTCCACTTTTCCCACTTCCGTATTTCGATGCTCTCTCTGATCCAAAGCTTGTATCTTTTGCTCTCCGTGTGAATGATTTCCCCCCGCCCCCAGTCCATGATGTGATTGTTCCGTTTGCAGTGACACTTCTGATGAAGGCCGCAGTCGACAGTCGAAACATGTCAACGTAAAAAGGTAAATAAGAACTTACCTACACCTTTTACATGTGTGAACAAAAAGAACACTATTATTTCAGCTAACATATTTCTAGGCATCATTACGTATCCTGTTAACACACATTTAACTGAACTGCTAAGTTACCTTTTCGTTGATAAACACTCTTATTATGTCTTGAACATTCCTTTCTTCAAGAAAGGTTACCATGGAGTTGTCCTTGATCAACACATTCCAGATGAATCAGTTGGTCTCCTCACTTTGAAACATCGGTCAACTTCCTCCTTTATGAAACTCCCTGCTATTGCACCCTTCTATGAAGACCAACAAACAATTTGACTGGTGAAAACAGACTACTTGTGGAGTAAATACAAACAGTGAAAACTGAGTGAGCCATCTCACTCAACTTTTTCATCTTAATCTTTGGTAACAGTGACACATGCGCAGTAACATAACTACACAAAAGATTTAACAGGGTCGTTTTTGAAAATAGGCCATTAGGCGTTGCTATAGCTTTTGAGCAACTTAACTAGGTTCACAAAGAAGAGTTGTGTTGTTGCTATGAGGCCAAGATGGAGGATCTGGTGTCTGTTTATTTTCACGTGGGATTTCAACAGCAAGAAATACGGGCTCTCCTTAGCTCACAGCATCGAATAGTTATCAGCGCAAGAACTTTGACCAATGTTCTGAGACGACAGAAGTTATATCGGCAGAAGAAGTCCTTGGATGTAGCATGTTTTTTATTAGAGGAAATCGAAGGTTCTGCAGAATGATGCATCTTAAGTGCATACACAAAGGGTTTGTGGTCAAAAGAGAGACTGTAAGGCAACTTCTGGCCATACTGGACCCTGTTGGAGTTGCTTATAGGAGCGCACAAAGACCTCGTCGACGGCAATATAGTACTCCCGGACCCAACTTCCTTTGGCACGTAGATGGATATGATAAATTTAAACCATACGGACTTTGTGTCAGTGGGTGTGTGGACGGCTTTTCTCGGAGTGTGATATGGCTCAAGGTGTACTCAACAAATAACAACCCAAGAGTTATTGCGTCATATTTCGTGGAGGCCGTGAAGCACAGACATGGAAGTTCACGTAAGATTCAGTTTGACCGTGGCACAGAAAGCGTTGCTGTAGAACAGATGCAAATTTTTCTTACAAAGGATGATTCAAGTGTTTTGTTTGGCTCCAGTAACCACAACCCACACATCAAGAGTTTCTGGAGCATTCTCAGAAAGGAGAATGTTCAATTCTGGATGAATTTTTTGGAAGACCGAAAAGAGAGTGACAACTTTTCTGGAGATTTTCTGGATTGTGCCCTGGTCCAGTTCTGCAGCATTCATTGCAGGTAAGTCATCACACAGTAAGAAAAGAATTGTCAAAAAATTCACTTCGTACCCACCCTCTCTCCATCTTATTCTTTAGATTAGAAGATAAGAAGATGTAAAATAGTCTTAAATTATGTTTTTTATTATGAATATTTTAACAACAGTGATCAGACTTAATGTCACATGTTAGCAGTCATAGACACTAAGAAGGTTGAGCTTGCCTATAATAATTATTAACATATACATCCTTTTTTGGTACTTTTAAGGAGGAACTGGACAACATTGCCTTAATGTGGAACTCTCATTAAATAAGGAAGCAGCAAACAGGAAGTGGTTGTCCAGCCATTCTTTATGGAGCTCCACATCTGTATGGGGCAGAGGACCACTCAGTGAAGAGGACATCCAGAACTGTGAGGAGGAATGCCATGAGTGGACCTATCCATGTGATGTCACAGTATTTGAGTTAAGCCAACTTATAATGGAAAGAAATAACTTGCAACTACCAAGAAACACAATGGAAGGCAAAAATCTGTACCTGAAACTGAGGCAGGAGATATGTGACTCACTTCATTAACACAACAAAACCAAAAAATGACAATATGCCTGCAAGAAGTCTGTAAAGATGTGTGAAATGTATGGTTTGGAAATGTAACCTGATTTTTTAGTGAATATTATTTGATTCTATCTTTGATTTATGTTGTCCAAAAATATCCACGCAACATTTTTTTCTATTGCCGTATTAAACATTAATTTTAATATATTATCCTATTCATTTTTAAATTAATAATTTAACTCCCAAATTTTAAACTGGGAAAGAAAAAAAAAAGGCTAAACTGTCTCTGTTACATTTATTTTCTTTAACGTTGTTTGGAAATGTATGTTATTTTAAAAGGTGTTAATTATGACACATATCTAAACATTGAACGCCGTCTGTGTAACAAATTAAACTATTTTGGACACTTTCATTATGGACATTGTGAGGGCAAAATGTGTTTATGAGGGTTGTTCTAAATCACGTTCTACGTTTCTGAGGAATGCAGCATATTTTCAATACAAATGATGTATTAAGTTCACAGGCCTGTTAACTGTGAATGTCTTTGAATTACAACAGCTGTTTTAACCAGATTTCATATGGCAAAGAGCTGCTAGTCTCAAAGAACTATTTCTTGTACTTTTATGTTTGCAGAAAATACATTTCTTTAAAAGCTAATATTTATTGTTGTTGTTTTTATTTACAATGACTTTGATGTCACCACATGATAAGATATGCATTAGATTGTCATAACTATGGACCTATAAATAAATAAACATACCATATTTTCCAGACTATAAGTCAAATTTTATCATAGTTCGGCTGATCCTGCTGCGACTTATTTACCGAAGTACTATAATTTCACATATTGGTCACTTTCACATCTAAAACTGCTAGATGGCGCGCTAGGCTTGTGTACTGGTATGTGCTACACCTGTACCGCTAAAACGTCAACACTTCAATAGTAGCTTACAATCAAGAAAATCTAAACACAATGCCTCCGAAAAGAAAATCATATTCTGCAGACTACAAGCTACAAATAGTGAAATATGCAGCAGAAAACGGCAATCGAGCAGCAGAAAGAAAGTTTGGAGTGAGCGAGAAACTTGTGAGGGACTGGCGAAAAGCAGAGGTTATGCTTCATGCAATGAAAAAACCCAAAAAAGTTTATCGCGGTCTAAAAGCTAGATGGCCACAGCTTGAGGAACGAGTTCATAAATGGGTGCTTGGACAAAGGGCTGCTGGGAGAGGCTTATCAACGGTGCAGCTACGTCTCCATGCCCAGGTACTTGCCAAGGCGATGAATATAAATGACTTTGCAGGAGGTCCGTCTTGGTGTTACCGCTTCATGCAACGCAACCAGCTCTCTATCAGAGCTCCGACATCGGTATCCCAAAAACTGCCAGCAGACTTCCAAGCCAAGGTTGACAGTTTCTCTGAGTTCACTGAAAAGCAGAAACGTGAGCGCAATGTGACACCGGTTCCACTAACATTTGACATCCCTATGGGCCGAAGTGTCACAGAAAAAGGGAAAAAGAGTGTGAATATAGTGAGAACCGGTCATGAGAAGTCACACTTCACCGTGGTGCTGGCACGTTGTGCTGATGGATCAAAATTGCCACCAATGGCAATTTTCAAACAAAAAAAACATGCCAAAAATCCTATCCCCCTCAGTTGTCGTGACCGTGAATGAGAAAGGGTGGATGGATCAAGAAATGATGAACTTTTGGCTCACAAAGTGTTACGCTAAGCGTCCGGATGGTTTCTTTAGAACGCGCAAAGTCCTGCTCGTGATGGACAGTATGCAAGCGCATATCACGCCACAGTTCAAAGATAAATTAAACATATTCAACTCCATCAGCCCTGGAGGTCTAACCAAAGTACTCCAGCCACTTGACATCTCAGTGAACCGGAGCTTTAAGGCAGTCCTGCACCACCTGTGGATGATGGACGGAGAGCACAGCTTCACGGCAACCAGGAGGATGTGTCATCCAACTTTCCTGCAAGTCATTGAATGGATCGACAAAGCGTGGGCTTCAGTGACAACCAAGACCATCCTGTCGGGGTTCAGGAAGGCCGGAATAGTTGGAACTGATGCTGCTGAGTCTGACAGCAGCGAGGCAGAAGAGGAAGAGGCGCTTCGTCTTCCTCCAGAGTCTGCTGAGCTGTTCAGAAGTGACACAGAGGATGAAGAAGTCAATGGATTTTAGTTTTTTTGAGCGAGATTTGGTTTTGAAAGCACTGTTACGTTAACATGCACACTATTCAGTTTGTTGCCTCGTGCAGCTGAATAACTATCAGTGTTGTGTTTGCATACCGCACACCTATTCAGCCTGGTTTCTATTCTGTTATTGTTATAACTTGCATTTCAATGTAAAATACCAGTTCACAGTCTTGGATTTTGTAAAATAACATTTCCTCCAAAAAATACAACTTGTAGTCCAGAAAATACAGTGTGTGTGTGTGTGTGTGTGTATATATATATATATATATATATATATATATATATATATATATATATATATATATATATATACACACACATATATATGCATCCCGTCTCTGTCAATGGGTCCCAACCACTTTGAGAGGTATAAAATTGCAATAATGAATGTATTGAACTATTACCGTATTTATTTGATGTGTTCCTGATGCCAGAGTGAATCTACGTAACTCAACAGTAACACACTACTTTACATGAATCTATCATGGACAGGTCTATGTGCTGTGAATTAGTCTGCAGTTTTTGTCTCAATCTTACATTTCATCTAGCATTAGGAAGCATAAAGGTAAATGCATTAACTGCTGTGTGTCTCCAGAACCAAACTGGACCGGTCTCTATTTGTGTTTATTGCGCTGGTCCAGATCAGACCGGTTGAGGAACATCTAACTGACCACTAGGCTCTTGTTGTGACTCAGTGGCGCTCTGACAGTGAGTACCTGTGACCATTAGCTGAAACCAGCACCACTCTGACTCTCTGTGTTTTGATTGTGAAGGACTGTCAGTCATTAGAGATCACAGCTGCTGGACACAAACGTCCTTCAGGGTCTAGTTTAGATCATTTCCTGGGTCTCAGACCGATAAGGGCCTGGATCCATGACAACAGCCAAACTAATAACCTCGTTTATGTTTCCCTCCTTTCATCTTCAGCTGAGCTGCTGGAACATTTTGTTAGGAGGTTTTATTCAGAGTGAGGGGTGTTCTGATTGATCCCCATCTGGACCTGGATCAGGAGCAGGAACCGGACTGCCAGATCTCGTATAAAAAACCAGCAACCAGGATTAAAATAAGCCCCGCCCACACAATGAAGGACAGAAAGTTCACTTCTTTTATACACATCTCTTATTGAGCATTTTATGTAAAGTCTATTTAGAAAACAAACACATGTATTGTTTTAGAGCATCTTCATTTTATTTTATGTTTTAATTCCTGAATTTCAGCTCCCAATTTTTTAAAAATCAAATGATAATTTCCATCCTGTCGTCCTGTGAGGTAACAGCTGCCTCCTTTCAGACCAGAGTTTAAAACTGACATGTTGTTTTGGTTAAGTCAGACTAAATAATGTGAGGTGAGCTCTCAGATGGTCAGCTCCTAACCATCAGCTCTCATCTAAAGCTCATAAGTTTGAAGAGCTACGCTGTGTATGACCTTTGTTTTCATTTCTCCTCAGAGCTTCGTCCAGCTCAGCGTTAATCAGACTTCTGTCACTTCCAGGTTTTCTTGCTAATCAATGTGTTGTGACCTAGTGAAGGCAGCTTTATACTAATCATTTGTTGTTGGCACATATACTGTACACCGTATAATATATCATATAGACTCTAATAAATGAAACAGGTTGGATGTTTGTGACTGACATCAGGACTACCAGTGTTTCTTTGTGTAATGCAGAGAAGCCCTTCCTGACAGCACATGTTGAATCATTTCACAGGGATCAGAAAGTCCAGAGTTACCAGGAGCTTTTCTCCTCTTCACATTTAAACAGGCTTTGTGTCCCACGTGGATTTTCTGCTGAAAATCACTTTTAATTGACCGCAGCACCACAATCCTGCGTCCCCCGAGGACAGAGAACTCATCAGTGGGGCTTTGGCTGCCTTGGAAGGGAAATGATCAGTTTTTCCTCTGAGATGTTCAACTGGGCTGGATTTCATCAGCCTGATGAGAAGATGCTGATGTTACAGAGGGACATTAGTCATCCATCCATCTATCATCCATCTATCATCCATCTGTCATCATCATCCATCTATCATCCATCTGTCCATCATCATCCATCTATCATCCATCTGTCCATCATCATCCATCTATCATCCATCTGTCATCATCATCCATCTATCATCCATCTGTCATCATCATCCATCTATCATCCATCTGTCCATCATCATCCATCTATCATCCATCTGTCCATCATCATTCATTATCCATCCATCTATCATCCATCTATCATCCATCTGTCATCCATCTGTCATCATCATCCATCTATCATCCATCTGTCCATCATCATCCATCTATCATCCATCTGTCATCATCATCCATCTATCCATCCATCATCCATCTATCATCCATCTGTCCATCATCATTCATTATCCATCCATCATCCATCTATCATCCATCTGTCCATCATCATCCATCTATCATCCATCTGTCCATCATCATCCATCTATCATCCATCTGTCATCATCATCCATCTATCCATCCATCATCCATCTATCATCCATCTGTCCATCATCATTCATTATCCATCCATCTATCTATCATCCATCTGTCCATCATCTATCATCATCCATCCATCCATCTATGCAGTTTTCCTATTTTAGCACCCCCTAGTGTCTGTTTTAAATCACTGTTGTAAAAACGTTAGCATAGTTTCTGCTCAAAAAGCCCTAAATCTACCTGTTAAATGTCTCCTCAGCCTTCACTGCTTTCTACTGGAGCGGTTCATCACTCAGTCAAAGAAATCAGCTGTTCAAGCAGGGAGAGATGGGAAAAATCAGGAATCATGAGCTAAAAACACTCCGGAGCTAGCATAACAGCTAGCCACATTGGGTTAGCCTAACCCTCGTGAGAAATGTGACTTTGTGAGACTGGAGACTCAGAAGTTGTAAACATGGTATGGGTGGCATGTAGCTCAGTAGGTAGAGTGCCTGGTCTGGTAACCGGAGGGTCGTCAGTTCAATCCCAGCTCCAGCTGGGTTACATTGTGTCCTTAGAGACACTTCATCCACCTTACCTACTGGTGGTGGTCAGAGGGACTTGGCAGGCGTTGGTGCATGGCATCCCGCCTCTGTCAGTGTGTCCCAGGGCAGCTGAGGCTACAAAGTACTTTATTTTCACCAGTGTGTGAATGGATGAATGCCTGGTTGTGTAGTACAACGCTTTGGGGAGTGAAGAATACTCTAGAACAAAGGGTCAAACTCAGTGGCGGCTGGTGAAATTTTTGAGGGGTGGGGCGCATTTTTGCAAGTCCGTTTTCAGATGCCCAAAACCCACATCTCGCCACTAGACCAGGGAATGAAGCAAAATATTTTCATCTGACTGAACATGTTGCTGGTAAAAATCCCTCCCACCAGTTCTCTAATGTGGCGCTGTAAGGTCAAACAGTTATAGCCTAATTCTACACATTAAACAGTAAAGAAATCATAATGTGTTCATAAGGAGACCTTAGAATAATATCAATATAATCAGATACAAATAATAATAATACAACAACCACAATGTGGTCACAACAGAGGTAAGAGTTTCAGGGGAAAAACAACCTGACCAAAACAATGTCAAAAACACAACTTAATATTCACATTGAAGTTTGCACATCTTTCTACTGAAAGCACAAACTCTGCTGATAAAACACTGGCTGTCAGCAGCAGCAGACTTCAGGTCCTGAACACAAAATGTTTTTATCTTAAATCCTGAAGGTCCACAGCCACACAGTGTAACAGCAAGAGGTGATTAAAAGAAGGTCAACTGAGATCAGATTACATCAAATATCTAGCGTCATCATGACTGATCTGGTCTGGTCTGAACCCACTTGGTACCGGATTTGATCTGATTAAAACCGGACCCGTCCGGTACCAGAACTGCTTCGGTTCGGACCGGTTCTGGTCCAAAATGACCCTGGTACCGTTCTGAACCCGTCCGGTACCAGAACCGGTCCAAAATGACCCGGTAAACCGGACCCTGGTAGCGGACGAGTCCATTCCGAACCCGTCCGGTACCGGAACCAATTCGGTTCTGGTCCAAAATGACCCGGTACTGGCTGAGTCCGTTCCGAACCGGGTCGGACCTGGACCTGTGGCTCGCACCACAGAAAGCTCAGCGCTCAAATACACCGCTGAGTGATTTAAAATTAGTGGCCGCCTCCCGGTCTCGGCCGGTCCTGAACCTCAGGACCGACCCGGGTCCAGGACCGGTCCGGGTCCAGGTCTGACCCGGTTCCAGGACCGACCGAGACAGAGCTTTCTGTCGTGAGCGGGTGTTGGGTTGGAGGCCAGAGGGACCGCTACTTCAACCGGACTTCATACCAGACCTGCAGGACCTGGTCGAAGTCTAACAAAATAAAATTAAAAATAACTCACCAACTGTTGGGAGGACACATGGAATCAATCCTCAGGGTTATCACAAAGCTGTCAAGCAGGATTCTTTGAAGAAATATCCATTAAGAGACAACGGAGTTGCTCGGAGAAATAGCCATGATTAAGCTAGCTCAGTCAAATGTACGCTAGCTGAATTTTACGTAAGATGTGACGATGACGAAAGCACGCAAGTGCGAGCCCCACCGGAACCCATAGACAATGCACTATAGCCCCTGTTTTTCGAAAAAAAAAACTTTTATATTACAGTCTATGAGAGCACTGGGGGCGATTCTCAGGCTGGCTGAAATCGCCCAGAAAGGGGCGGGACACAAAGTAACAAGGCTTCAAGCTGATTGGACAAGATAAACAAGCAGACCAAAGTGGTAGATCCGAACTGCCGTGATATTAGAAGTATAAAAAAACGATCTCATTCATTCTCCTTTGGTAGTGCGTCGCCCAATCGCCCATATTAATGAGCCGCCCCTGGTCAAACTCCAGTCCTCGAGGGCCGGTGTCCTACAAGTTTTAGTACTTAACCTGATTCAACACACCTGAATCTTTTGTTAAATTACATCTTCAGGAAGTCTCCAAGCTCTACTGAAGCTTGTTAGTCATCCACTGATTCAAATCTGGTGTGATGGAGCTGAGAGACTTCTAAATCATGCTGGATTGTGGTCCTCGAGGACTGGAGTTTGACACCCCTCAAGTGCTCTATAAAAACAGGACATTTACCATATTCTGGATCCAAGCAGCAGATGGTGCTGAGTGACTTTTCATTAACCCTGTTAAAGGTCATATTATGGCTCAAGGAAAAGATTTTAAAATATGAAAAAGTTACATAGTGTGTCTTTAATGGCTGCCTGAGTTTAAACTCTGACTCTGAAGCTTCTAATCAGCAGACAGCCCAGATGGACCTAATCAGCAGGCCGTTACATTCATCAAACCCTTCTTGTTATTTCCTATCTATTAATAAAAACGGTGAAGAGTAATGTGCACGTCTCTGCGTGGCCCTGCCATGGACTGGCGACCCCTCCAGGGTGTCCCCCGCGAAAATATAAACAAAGAAGACAAAAACAGGAAGCGATAGTGTTAGCTTGGACGTCAGCTAACTTCCACATGAAAACACCTGAGCAGAAGAAATATGAGTTCATTAAAACTCTGTCGCTGGATGAGAACCAGTTAGGTCAATCATCGTAAAACAAATAAACCAGAAGGACTTCCTGTGATATAAAGAGTCAACAAGAGAGAGAAGAAACGTCATCATCCTCAACAGGATTATCATCAGTGAGTCAGTCAGCACATAGAACATAAAACTATAGTTTTACAATACATTTATACTGGCGCCGTAAAGGGGGGGAAGTTAGGACAACTCTATGGACCCATGACTGTCAGGAGGAACAAAAAGATTCTAATTTGAATTTTTAGAAAGTTAAAAAATCATAAATACTTCACTCCTCAGTAGTTTGTTCAAAATAAAGACAAGCTCAGCATCCAGTACGCCTTTCCCCTGAACGGGACCAGACCATGCAAAGTTCAGAACTCAGTCCAGAGGAATTTAGATACAGATGGATGGATGGATGGATGGATGGATGGATGGATAGATGGATGGATGGATAGATTTATATACAGATGGATGGATGGATGGATGGATGGATGGATGGATGGATGGATGGATGGATGGATGGATGGACAGATGGATAGCCTCTTAGCTCCGGGGCCTACGGTTCAGATGACCCTGGCAGCAACCACTTGGTAGAGTTAGCAAAGAAAGGCACTATACATGAAAAAACCTTTTCTTCTTCCACTGAATACCTTGAAATCAGATGTTTTGATGCTGACTGAAATATAGGAGGTCTCACAAAGAGCAATGTGTTTAAGAACTTTAAGAACACAAACCAAAAATCACAGTGATTTTAAAAGAACAGCAGAGAGTGAAAAATGAAACTAAATCTATTAATAATTGTAATTAATAAACTTGATAAGATAACCTTGAGCACAATAAAATATCAAATCTAGTGTTGATGATGGAGAACAACAGCCGTTATCTCATATATATTATATCTCTTAACCCCCCCCCCCCAGCATATCAGGGAGGGCGGAGCCCCAGCGCCCCCTATGGACGAGCCACCACTGGACCTAATTTGATATTTTTTCATGGGGCATGGCGACCCCCTTTATGTAATAAAGATCAGATACTGTGACTTTAAGTACCGGTATTTTTCTTCCTCTCAAATGAAACATTTATCTAAGGAACTTTACAAAAACACTGGATTAATTTAGACTCTATGATTTACAGGGAGATTTTAAGCATCATATATTTTGTGGACTATCGTAAATTAAATAATTTTACTGAAACTGCTTCCTGTTCCTAGAGGCCACACCCACTTTGAGGGATGTCCTGGTGGTGTGGTCCTGGATGACCCAAACATTCCTTAAACTTCAATTCAAAAACAAGTAAATTAACTTTTTTAGTCCAAACCAGAGAGCTACAGAACACATGTAAGGCGTTAGAGACATGACATCTTCCTCTGGTCCAGAAAGTGATTTGAGCCAGATGTTTGATCCCCCTGGGCATTGTGGGAAGGGCGGAGCAGTGAGCCAGCTCTGAGATCTCTGCAGCAGGCTGTGATGCTCTGGCTGCTCGCGGTGCCCACCCTGCCAGATGGAGAGCTAATCACAGGAACGGCGTGCAGCTTGAGCCCCTGAGTTAGCCCTGTCTGTGTGGACACAATGCAGAATGCTAAGCTCTGTCTTTCAACGGACTGGGCTGTCACACTCTACTGTTTGCTAACTCCATCTGCCTTCCTCAGTCTTGGATCTTTTTCAGAGTTTTACATCACTGCACATCCTGCTTTTCTGACTTTTTTTTTTTTTTGCATCTTCCACTCAGCTATTGCAAAAATCCACAAAAGAAACTACAGTTACTGAATGGAAACACAAAGAAACTGATTAATATCACTAATGATTTCGAGGAGCAGTTGGAGAAGATGAGGAGACTATTCTGGTAGATGCTTCAGACTCGGGATCCGTGTCCCTGATGAGATTACTGGGCAGAGAAATGTTTTAGCCAAACCACCATCTGAAAAAAAAAACTGCAGTCAAAGATTATCTGTAATCTCGTTGTCCACAGACTTCGGTGCCTCCTGCTCTATGCAGCGCTCTCCTGGGATGTTTGTGGCTGCAGATGCAGCTCTTGTGTATTGATCAAATCAAAAAAGACTTTACTAATCCCAGAGGGAAGTAGATGTTTAAGTCACTCATTTGAGTTTTTATCAAAAGTCATCATAGACTGTTCTCTCTGTAGAAAGGAAGGAGCTTCTGTAGTGGTCAGCAGGTCCTGGATTACACCATCTGTTGTTGACCAGCTGATAATCCACCTCCTTTGCTTTTTCTGCTCCTCTTCTAATCTCTGTCTGCTGCTCTGGTCTGAAAGCCGAGCAGAGAGACGCTGGAGTCTGGATCTGATCCTGAACCAGGTCTCAGTGAAACACATGATGTTCTGAATGGATCCTCATCAGAGCTTCACGCTGGTCCATCTGGTTCAGGAGAGACCTCACCTTCCCTGTTAGGATGAAGTGATGGTTGAAACTTCCTCTCTCTCCTCTTTGCTCCTGATCTACATCCATGACTCCTCCTCTCTAACGCTGCTGGGATTTTGGATCTCAGGTTGGGTTTCTTGAGCTTTGAGATATCAATTAGTTGCTCCTCTTACAACCAAATCGGTCATCGCTATGGTTACACATCATAACAAATGGTGGGCCGGAGGCCCCTGCTTTTGGCCAAAAGGATGGTAATAGGAGAGTCAAACACAAAATAATCAGAAAAAATTTATTTTAAACTTTTGATAGAATCATCAGCCACTAAACTACTATTCATCCTTACATAAATCTAAGGTCTCATTTATAACATGCAGTCATTTGTCCTTGGGCGCCATGGTGGTTGGCAGAATTGTTGCCTCACAACAAGAAGGTTGCAAGTTTAAATCCCAACTGTGTGGCGTTAGCATGTTCTCCCCCTGCATGTATAGGTTTCCTCGGGGTACTCTGGGTTCATCCCATAGACAAAAACATGCATGATAGTTAGCTGGTGACTAAATTGTCTCTAGGTGTGAGTGAGTGTGTTAAAGTCTTGTTTGTCTCCATTTGGCCCTGTGATGGACTGGAGACCTGTCCAGGGTGTCCCCCACCTCTCGCCCTGTGTCTGATAGAAATAGACACCAGATAAAATAAAGCATGAGGCCCGTTTCCACTGTCGGAACTTTGGGGTAATTTTACCGGAACTTTGAGGCGCGCGGCTGTTTCCATCATGCGGGCCATTTCGAGAGGGCCGTCTTCAGGGACCAACAGAGTCCCTGATCAGGGGCAGGTACTCGGATCGGCCCGATAGATTCACGGAGTGGTAAATGTGGTTAACTCGTGCTGATTGGTTGTGGGATGAAGGAAAATGATGAAAGCTGACGGCGACAAGATAAATGACCTGTGTGTTGTCGGAGCTTGCAAAATGACCGTGTCTCCGAAGTTGGATTAGTTCGTCATCAAGTATACTCATCCTTCTGTTCATCACTCCATCACTGTGTATAAAAACAGAGAAATACGCCGCAACCATCGCTTCTTTGTCCATCGTTGATCTATTTATTATTCTCCACTTCCTTGTCTGTTGGCGCCTTTACGCTTGTCAGTGACGTCGATGCTGACGTCTTACAAAAGTTCCAGAAAGGTGGTGGCTGTAATGGAGACACAACAGCTGAGAGGACCGAGCCACAGGAATGTCCCGGTCACTTCCCCCCTCACAGAAATTACCCCAAAGTTCCGATAGTGGAAACGAGGCTAGTATCAAATTGATTTAAAAAACAGTTAAAAATAAAAAATATTTAGCCTGATAATGAAAAGTAAACCCTCAGAAAGGCTTAAAGGTTTAATAATGCAGGTTAATTTAAACTATATTTTCTAATCAAGCCCCCAAAAAACACAGCTGTCAAAACTTTCAATCAAATTGATCCTAAACCCAGCCCAGCGTCACAGACCTGTCCTGGAACATGTCCTGTTGGCCTGACTGTGTGTTAAATACGAGGAGTCAGGCTTTCTCCTCCAGAGCGTGGCAGTGCTGTAATGGATACTGACACGATGGTTTAGCTCCACTACAGGGAGCATGTTTGATGGAGACTCATTAATTACCCCAAACTGAACAGCCTCCACGTCCATCAGCTGTCTGGGGAAGGTTAGAATGATTTAGCTCTGCTAACACTCAGGAAGTGCCTGATCACATGGAGAACAGCAGCCAGTGTCAGTCACTGACAGGCCTCTAGTGTACAACACCATGAAAGTATGCTACTACAGCGTGTCAAAGAGAGAACAAAAGACAGGTTCACATGTTTCATTTAGCTTGGAGTTGCAGAATTAATGCACCAAAGGACATAGAACAGTTCAAACATCTGAGAACCTGCTAGTTGAGGAGGAGGAGCTAAAACCTGTCAAATGAATCCCGACGACATGTTAGAGTTAGGGATGAAACGCATCAGGACACGTGTTTGGGTCGCTCTGAAGAGTCTCTAGAAACAGGAAGTCAGTGGGGGGGGGGGGGACAGGCCGCGCTGATACAAACGAGCCACCATAGGTCCACTGGGGTAATGTTTATCCAGTGGACACAATTAAATCAACAATCAGGTGCAGTCAGCTTGAGGGGCTCTGTCTGTACGGACCTCAGTCCAAGGTGGGGGCCTGGGAGCACGGACCGCATCACGGAGCGAGGGGCCCGCGGGTCGAGGCACGCATCTTTCCCCGGGACACAGGACACAGCCCGAGTCCAACCCAACAAATTATTACGTTAATTATTTCAGGTCGGGTCGGAAAAAGAGAAGCTGAGAGGTCGCCGTTTGAAGATGTGCAGCAATGCTGCTGCTGTCTGGTTCTGATTGTTTGTCAACCACTTATAGATGTCTTTCTACTTGTAACAGTGTAGATTCTCATCGTTTGCTGTAAACTATGATTAATGTAGCAGCAGCTGGAGGACCTTTAGTGTGGCTGGGAGAGGAGAGGAGGACACTGGATGCAGTTATTTCTTCACGATGTCTTGTATAAGCCCTCCTTGTGTAAGTTTTACATGAGCATTGTATTTTTTAAAGTATTTTGGCATTGTTAACTAGTGACTAAGATGATGCACATTTAATTTCAGGCTCTGGGGGTGCGGCGGTGCACAGCTGACCGAGTTTGCTCCAGAATCCGGGAATTCCCAGCTGACCCAGTCCTATGCGGACTTTTGTTATATAAATTATGTTTCACGGTTCATGTTCAGAAAGTTTAGTGTTTAGTTTTTAATCAAATGTTTGAGTTGAAGTATTGTCCGCTGTGTGTGTAACTTTTTCCCCTATAAAAGTAAAACTCGGGTTCGGTCCGGTCAGGCAGAATTATACGTGATGGTGTCGGGCTGGGTCGGTTCAGATTCGGGTTGAAATCGTGGGTCCATTTGTTTATTAAAAAGGATCCCCATTAGCTGACGGGTAGACGACAGCTAGTCTTCCTGGGGTCCAAGCAATACATGCAACACAATCACATTAAAATCTAAAAACTATTAATTCCGTCCATTGAGAACTTTAGTCTGCTGAGCTGAACATGCAGCTATTTCTGAACATTTCTCCATCTCCTTTTGTTTTCTCAAGGCTTCCCAAAAA
>SSNR01000268.1:368496-378496 GCA_006937965.1 Callopanchax toddi | reverse complement strand
CAAGTTTTTATCATTTTGTTTGTTTTATCTATTTTTATTGGTGTTTTATCTCAGAGCTGTTATTTTGGGTTGTACAGTATGTTGTACAGCCCTTTGTCTAACTTGTTATTTCATATGTGATTTACAAATAGTCTGTATTGGACTGGACTGCTGTAGACGGTATTTGATCAAACATGCAGGAAACGTTTTTTCTGTCAGGAAAAAGCGGATATTTGGTCACATGAAGGTCTGCACATAGTAACCGAGAAAAGGGAAAATTGTAGATCAAACAGTTGCTTTGGGTTAGAATAAGTTTCCACTTTTCTGCAGACAGCTGACAGCAGCATGACTTTGTTTCCAAATAGCATCAGCCTGTGAAGTGTGAGCCTCTAACCTGTGATTTATTCATACAAAATGCTCAACAGTTTATCCTTTCAGTGGTTTGATGCAGAGCTCCATTTGTTTATCAAAAGCTGATAGAAAAGGCGTAATTCATCCTGGAATGAAGCTGCTCATTGCAGTCAGTGAACATGAAAATTGGATTCAGATAGATAAGTCAATCTGTGGGTCGGATCCTTTTACTGTTGACCTGAAAGCGAGTGGCGGTTCAGAGAGAACGCCGCTCTGCGTTTCCACTTTAGAAATGTTTATTTACTCCACTCACACTAAACCCACACATTTACCAGCTTCTTTAACGGTTTCATGCATGCACTTTGTAGTAATAACCTTAACAATTAAATTAAATTATTAAATTAAATCTAATTATTAAATTAAATGATCTTTGAATGCCCTTCCTGCCTGAATCCTTCATTTTAAACAAATGCTCTTTATTTTGCACTAAACCTGCCCTGCTGGGTAAAATGTTGTTAACATTTTATAACTGGCTATATGGCATGTTTACAGCAAGTCAAATGAGTATCTAAAGGTTTTATTGACATGAATGTATCCCTAGATGTCAATAACAACCCATCCAATCCAATCATGTAAAGAAAGCATCCATGTCCAGACACCAACCCTCAGGACTCTGTATGTAAATGTCTATTTTTTCTATACATTTATATTTAAAGGTATTTTATATTACCTGATGTGTTGCATTTTTAAATGTGCAGAATCATCTCAGATATGATTAAAATAAAGAATCCATGGGGGGGCAGTAGGAAGGAAAACTCTCTTTAAACAGGATGAAACCTCCAGCTGAACCAGGCTCAGCAAAGTTGAAAAAAGTGAAGTATCTTCTACAAACACACCTTTACTGGTGTGAGTTAAAACTTTGAGATTAGTAATCAAGTTTGTTTCTTCACATTCAACAAGAACAACAGTTTTTAATCCGTGTATGGTTCGTTCCTTCCGTTTCAAAATAAAATCAGAAATAACAATAAACCGCATAGATTTTTGGTTTTTCAAGTTTTGAAAGCCAAAAGTAAAAATGTAATATTTAACAAAGACAAAAACCACAGTGATGGATTTTTACCTTATACCTTTTCTAACCTAAAATGCAAAATCCGGTAATTGTTTTAAGTTGTTGTGATACCGAAAGTGCCGGAAGAACACCGGAAGTCGAATTGTTTTGAACTAAAGCGCGAAAACTTTGCAACAACGTCTGCACTGGAGTCCTTCACAAACTTGAAATTTGAGCTCTTTGAAGACGTCAAACCCCCACGCTGAAATCAGCGATGCTTTGCGCCGCCATGGAGCTCCACATCACTCTATATGAGTGTCAGAAGGTTCTGCATGGAGAACAATTTGAAAAGATGCAACTCTCAGTGTGATGCATCAACTCCCTCTGAAGAACACAAACATGTCCATGTCTTCACTGTTTTCTAAGTGCATGTGCGTTTTTTTTTTTTTTTTGTTGAACAGGTCGTTTCATTACAACCACAAATCTCAACAATCAAAACAAATTGGCATAAAATACATGGTTGAAAATGTACATGCAACTTTTTGTCATGAAAAACCAAAAGAACAACAATAAATCAAAGCACACAAGACAAAGATGAAGGGTCTGTCTGTTCAGTCAAAGAAAACTTTTGAAAAACTGTTTTATCAATTTTTTTGATTAAATAAATTAAGACTTTTATTAGAGGCAATATACATTTTAGATCAGATGCTCTAAAAGTATAAAAGGGAGTTTTCTACCCCATTTCATTTTGTGAATATAGGATTTTGCTCAAATTAAAAGTAAGTTAATTAGAAACATTTCCTCAGAAGTGAGTTTTTAAAAATAAGAAGTATTTGAAGCTTTGATAATATTACATTTTTGCCAATTTTTCTAAAAAGAAAACTTTGTAAATCAGACTAAAATATAGCTAGGCTACCTTTGAACAATCCACAAACATGTTCAATACTTTCACATCACACTGACAGAAACCAGTGCATGTGCTGGAGCTGACTGCAGAGAGAAGAGAAGTCAAGTCGCCTCGAGTTCCGACTGTCACTGGATGAGTTCTGGTTCAAGGAAGAGGGAACTAAGCTTTTTTTGTTTTAACCTGCAGATTGCAAAAAATAAGGCTCTTTTTTCCTTTGTCTATTTTTTGTTAAAAAAAATTTTTTTTAACACTTATTTGGTTTTTCTGATTTTATTTTGAAACGGAAAAACCAAAGAACACGGAATACACGGATTGTTTTTGAGTAAAATTGTTGGAAAATGTCTTTCTGAAAGTGAAACTTAAAGACAGCAGCAGCTGGGCTGAGAGGACGATTCACAATGACAAGATGAACTAATGAAAGAATTACAGCTTGGGGGACACAACACCCGATCACGAGCCAGAGAGAAGAGAACGCCTGCTATAGAGTGACGGTAGCAGCTGGTGTTAGCAGACGTAGCATATAGGATGGTTTGTATATCACTCAGTTTTAAAGAAGGATGAAATCAAACCTGGCCACGCTATAGCATGCCCAGGGACGCCTGGCATGCCCAGCACGTTAGCGACGTCGCTAACGGTTAGCTCATCAGTGTAAGACAACCTGTCTTCCACCTGGAAAAAGTAAAAACTTTGAAAACGTGTCCAGATGAGCTAGAGCTGATGACACTTTCTGCCACAGTTTAGGCTCCGCCCACAAACATATTAAAGGTCTACGTCCTGTCTCACTTGACTCCAGCTGCTGGTGGACTTTGACCTGGATGTTGATCTTTTTCTCCGTCCCTTTGGGTTCTAGTTCCCAGACACTAGTGACCTGTAGTGACTGCACACAGTGTAGTGACGTCACCACGGCCTAAAGAGAAAAATAAATACCATGCAGCAACATAATGAATTCTGTTCTGACCCTTGACGTTTTTGAGGGTTTTCTCTGAATGCTAATGATTATATGCAGACTCTTAATCAAGATTGAGTCCTGAACCTGCTCCTCAATCTGCCCCCGCTGCTCCTTTGTCCCGCCTACCAGCGTGCATGAATTGTCCAGTTCCCTGGTCCTGATCGCTAATCAAGCGTCCTCATTTACCTGTACTCACTGCTGCAAACGTGCACCACTCAGGGCTGTAGCTCAACTAGTTTGTTTTCTAAAATCCTGTTATGGAAATGGCCGTCTGGTTTTTGCATTGCTGATATAAAAGCTAAAGCTTTGAGTTAGCTATTCTGTAGGCGTGTACACCTTGGAGACTGAGACAGGTGTCAATTTTAGAATGTCCTTGGGTCTCAGGAAGGCTTCTTCAGGTGTTTTTGTTGCAGGTTTGAGGACGACAACAGAGAGGGGTGAGAGGAGCTGGTGAGTCTGGTGGAGAGCTGGTGAGGTACGTTTTGTTCCAGGCTGAATTTCTTTCCTTCATTAGACCAGGACACAGAATCACATCACAGGGGTAAGTAGAGGATTTGCTTCACAGGTAAGTTTCAGAATTTATCACAACAGCTGACTGCACCGAGGACGTCTGAAAAAATACTTCAAATAAAATTAGTGCTGGGACTCGATTAAAAAAATTCATCAAATTCATCACAGACTTAGTAGTTAAAGCCATACTCAGTAGCCAGGTAAACAAACAAGGTCTACTAGCTATTTTACAGAAACACGACTCAGTGCTCTCACCCCTCCCGTCGGGTAAAATCCATACGCCAGCCTTCCCACAAGTTTCGGACCACGGTTTGCAAAGGTGACAATGCAGAGTCTAACTCCAGCCGCAGAAACGTTCCCCCAGCTTTTCCTCTTTTCACCTCCAAACGTTTTTAGTTTTCTGCTAGCTGAAAAGGTGTTTTGGGGGGACTCTGGTATTTTTATCTTAAAATGAAAGCATTAACCGTCGGCTCTCTGTCCTACTTACTTTCACTTCCGGGATGTTCTGCCCCAAAATGTGTCCGGGCGGATTAATGTCAATCCAAGCAGTGAGGAAATGCGGCAGACAGACAGCTGGATTGTCCAATCCTATCGTTCGGTCCGAACGATAGGATTGGCTGAAGTTTTTAGAAAACTGCGGGACAACCACTTTATTGATTTCTTTCGGGGTTTTTTTAATCTCCACAATATATTCATGGGTATATTGTATTAGAACGTTGTTAAGAGGCTTTAAGAAAAACATTAAAAGCTACATTGTTTACCTGGCTACTGAGTATGGCTTTAATTAATCGCAAATAATTGCATTTTAAACTAACAAGAAAATGTGCCTTTAAAATAATTTTAATGGGAGGCAAAATCAACCTGAACATTGTAAACTCAAGCTCTTTTAATTTCTGAAAACAATTGAATTTAAAGAGATATTACATATCAGTTACATCAATTAAACACGTAGTTAATATTGTAAATGAACCCAAATCATTTACAGCAACATTTTACAGTTTCTGTTCATGATTTAAGGAGAATTTATATTTGTTGTTTTACTGTCAAGCTTCTAAATAACAACAAATAAAAATCCTACCTACATTTAAAATCACTTTATTTATGAAATATAAACTTAAAAGTGGGGATGCACCAATACCGGTATCGGCCCGATATCGGTTAAAGTTACCCGATACCAGGAACCGATACCAGTGGCTTCACTGTCTGTGACTTGTGATTTCTGTTGTAGTTTCCTATATTGAACACTAGGGGGAGCTATTGAGCTAAAGAGGAACAGTGTGAGTTGAGAGCTGGAGATGGTGCCAAATAGTTCATTTTATTTGGTTAAAATGTGGAAAACTGCAATAATTTCACTGTGAAATCACAGAAAATGGTTATTTTTCACCTTATATTTTAGTTTTGTGATCATTTTTATTAATATATTTTAATTTTTTTTATCTAACTCAGTTATTTGTTGTGAAAAGCAGAGAAGAGAAAATAAAACCTGTATTCCAATTTGTTGCATTTTTTGTGTGGTAGAAGTATCGGTATCGGTACTCGGTATCGGTGAGTACTCAGATTTAAGTATCAGTATCGGATCGGTTTTGAAAAAAGTGGCATCGGTACACCCCTAGCTAAAAGTGATTTTAATCCTGCAGAAGCAGCTCCGCCTATTAAGATGCTTTTCCTGGCTGGTGGCTCCACTCCCAATATGGCCGACCTGTTGCTGTATCACTGCACTGAGCGGAGACAGTCTAGTATTTTTGTATCTACTGGTTAAATTTCCTGGTATGGTTGATGTAAAACTACCTGGAACAGAGAGAGGGACGTGTCTGAATCTGTGAGTTAAGGTTGAAGTTCTAAAATCTCTCGACGAGCCTACAAACAGGCTGCTGCCACTGGAACGGCGTGTGGTGCCAGGAATGAGCAGCATCCAAAACTGTAAATTTCCCAGAGTAAGTTCTGGTGGGTTTAATAAAATAAAGCATCCTGGAAAACAAGCAAGTGTGTTTGTAATTTGATGCAGCACAGAGTCGTAACTTCATAAATCGAGATCCTCCGCTCGTCGTTTGTATGTTCCTAAAATTCATCATGAATTCCCAGTAACGCTCTGGAGCTGGAGCTCCCAGAAACACGGCTGGTCCCAGTAGCTTGTTTATCGAAGCTTTGATGGTGGATGTTTGTTATCAGCTCAATGCACTGACTCCTTCCTGTTGCTGAAAAGTTGTGAAGGATTTGGCAGCGCCTCCGTTCCTCTTCACACGGAGCCAAGCTGCACCGCCTACAGCAGCTCGCTGTGCCGGGAGGCTTCACAGGGGCTTTTCTGTTAAAGCTGAGAATTAAGGCGGAAAGAGCTCACAGGATAATGACTCTTAAAGCATTTACTTCACAAAAACAACAAGGACTGAATGAAGCACGCTGGCTTTACACTGCTGCAAATCACTGGGGCTTCAGTTTTAGAATAACTTAAACATCTCACGTAGTTTTTAATGTTGTAAAAAATGTAAACAGGAAGTACTTCATTAATTATATACCTGATGACTGTCAGGGTTTCATCCTGCACAGGTCTGAGTGTTCCTCCATGATCTGCCTCCCCAGACCAACACTCAGAAAACCAAACTACTGCCCTAAATCCACTGAAGTTGGGTTTTTTTAATGCATGTAAACACGTTAGTCTGGCTGAAGACAAACTGGATCTAATTGAGCCGAAGCGCCCAGATGATGTGGTAGAAGCTTGATTTCATCTGCATGTAAACAGCTCAGTCAAGCTGAAACCAGTAAGACGCTCCCCTTATGGAAGTGACAAGATCATGGAATCAGGATTACAATCCGTAGTGGTAGAAGAAAGACATGGCAGCAAAAACATTTGTGTACAGATGTTGATTCAACTCAAAGGTGTGGTTTACTGAAAAAAACATTTTTTTAAAATGTTTTTTCGGACTTACACTTTCTGAAAAACATTTTTTAAAAATGTTTTTTCGGACTTACACTTTCTGAAAAACATTTTTTAAAAATGTTTTTTCTGATTTATTTTGGTCACGCTGAGCTTTTCATGCAGGCTGGACATGAAAACAGTCTCCGACATGGATCTCCAGAACGCTAAGATTAGAAAAACCTCACAGATCTACGACACAATAATTAACATACATGATCTGGCCCATCTTGGTGTGTAAGCAATGCTCGTAAGCGATGCAGATTTTCGTGATTTTGACTCATGTCACATGACATGTAATGTTCAGGTATAGAAACAGAACAAAATCACAAGATCTGAACAGTAGCATAGAGGTTTAAGATACTTCCTCTCATGTGGGAGACCTGGGCCGGGCATGTGTCACTTTTTAAATGTTCCTATAGGAGATCAGTAAAGGACAAGGTTGGGTAGGTTCCTTACAGTGTTGCCAGATGTACGATAATTATCGTATTTGTAGGATAATTTAGCACTCTGTACGGTCAATAATTCCATAAATACTATAATTTGAGCCCTTTGTGGTGTGGAATTAGTGTAAGAGATGCTTGCTTTAATCATTATTTAAAGCTAAAACTACTTTAAAGGTTAGAATTTTGCACTATGTTTGATATACTGATACTAAAACCTGGGTTAAGGCTGTAACTTAGTAGTGTACAATCATTTTTCTTAAAATACGATAATTTTAAGATCCTGGTACGATACTTTAACATTTCCAATCTGGCAACACTGGTTCCTTAACATATGTTTGCTGTGATATTAGCTGTTATTCTGAGGTCTTTGTGGTTAGCCACACATGCTAATGTCAACATAGCGACTCCGACGTCCAACGGTCTGCTTTGGCCCCGGTTTGGGAGTCACAGAATTACAACAGGTTGGTTTCACATTGCTCATTGTAAGTTGACGTTCTCCTCTTTTAGGAGAAAATGTCAGTTCACATGTAGGTATTACCATTCTGAAACATTCACTGACTAACGCTTAGGAGGCGCCTCCTCTAAAATTCCTCCTTCATCCTCGGATTCGGGATCAAATACGTAAGGCAGAATTTCTCATCCGACACTTTGGTGTGACAGTAATCTGAATAAGGGGGAGTAGTGACAGTTCTGCTATCCAATCAGATGCAAGGGTTGTGCATATCATTAATAACAATGAGGAATCCTGCTGTTTCAAGCACAGCTCTGCATTAGCAAACTTCTGCATCAGAGAATAGAAACATCATAGCTTTTTTATTTATAAAAATTACTTATAAGGTATTAATTTACACTAGAGAACATTGCAGAAGTATTACAAGCTCGTTACTTTGTCCTACTTCTTTTTGGATGCTGGATTATTCTTAGCTGTTTACCATTGTTTTATTAATTAAAATACTATATTTGTATTGTGTCCTTTATGCTTCTTTTGTTTATCTGAAATCAGCTGAACTAACTCGAGTCTCTACCTGAGATCAGACTCCTGCTGCTGCTCCACAACTTTCTTTATCTCAAACTTTATCAAACAATCAGCTGCTGCTGTAGTGAGGAAGCATCGCAGCCAACGCCAGAGCTTAACACTGAGATCATCATACGTAGAAAAATTATGTTTATAAGTTATGAATATGCCTCAGTTACAGGTTCGTTTCAAGAATGTATGGTCCTTTCAAGTTCTACCTTGTAGTAAATGTCAGGATGTGTTGATATAACAAACACTAACGGACTTCCACTTTCTGAAAAGTTGATATAGAATACTGAATTTCCACTCATTCTTTATAAATGTTGAGCTGGAACTCTGTAAAATGTAAATCCAGACGTCAGGAGATCAAAGCCACTAAAACAACAGTGAACATTTACTCACAATAAGCTAAGCTCCACTAATTGATTCACCTCAAACCACAACAGTCGATTCTGCATTTGTCTCTCTTCATGGACAAAACAAATAGGCTGCAGGTTTCACTTTGTGCTCAGAAGAAACATCAGAATCATCGAGTTTACGGGAGATTTAATCAGTAAACTGACCTGCTGCATTTCTCCTCTTCGTTTCTACACTGAACCCCGGCAGCAGGCGGAGCGGAGCGCTGATAAAGTCAGTACCTGCAGGAGAGTTGCTGACCTAATCCAGCATTCTGTGTGATCTTCTACAACTCTGTCTGCTTTACTTGGGTTTAAAGGTCCAGAGCTCTGACCCAAATCTTACGTCCTGTTTAATTCTTCAGTCAGCTCACACCTCACCTTTGATATTGTTATAATTTCAAATCAGCCAACCCTCCCTAGAAAACTTCAGCCTCCTACAATGCTTTGTACTTCTGCCTGAGGTGTTTGATCTGCGATGCCCTCAGAAAGCTGCTTTACTCAACGTCCCAGGGTCTCACGGAGCTGTGCAACAAATGCAACAAAGCTAAATCTGATCAGTGAGCTCTTTAATGTTGGATCTTTGAGCCAGTAACACCAGTATCTGGTGAGCAGGAGCAAGCCTCACCAGTCTTCAGCAGTCCTCACCAATCCATACTGAGCCTCATTGATCCTCACTGATCTTTACCAATCCTTATTGATCCTCACCAATCCATACTGAGCCTCATTGATCCTCACTGATCTTTACTAATCCTCACCAATCCTCACTGATCTTTACCAATCCTCACTGATCTTTACCAATCCTCACTGATCTTTACCAATCCTTATTGATCCTCACCAATCCTCACTGATCTTTACCAATCCTCACTGATCCTCACCAATCCTCACTGATCTTTACCAATCCTTATTGATCCTCACCAATCCTCACTGATCTTTACCAATCCTCACTGATCTTTACTAATCCTCACTGATCCTCACCAATCCTCACTGATCTTTACCAATCCTCACTGATCTTTACCAATCCTCACCAATCCTCACTGATCTTTACCAATCCTCACCAATCCTCACTGATCTTTACCAATCCTCACTGATCTTTACCAATCCTCACTGATCCTCACCAATCCTCACTGATCTTTACCAATCCTCACTGATCTTTACCAATCCTCACTGATCCTCACCAATCCTCACTGATCTTTACCAATCCTCACTGATCTTTACCAATCCTCACTGATCTTTACCAATCCTCACTGATCCTCACCAATCCTCACTGATATTTATTGATACTCACTAATCCTCACTAATCCTCACTGATATTTATTGATACTCACTAATCCTCACTGATATTTATTGATACTCACTAATCCTCACTGATATTTATTGATACTCACTAATCCTCACTGATCTTTACCAATCCTCACTGATCTTTACCAATCCTCACTGATCCTCACCAATCCTCACTGATCTTTACCAATCCTCACTGATCTTTACC
>SSNR01000268.1:326738-368486 GCA_006937965.1 Callopanchax toddi | reverse complement strand
AATCCTTATTGATCCTCACCAATCCTCACTGATCCTCACCAATCCTCACTAATCTTTACTAATCCTTATTAGGGCTGGGACGACGCGTCGACGTAATCGATTACGTCGACGCGTAAAATACGTTGACGCAAAAAATGTGCGTCGATGCGTCATCGCTTTCAAAACAAACATGGCGCCAGTGAGTAAATCAGTCCACCCGGACTCGTAGTTAAAAAGTATGGGACTATTTTAACAGAAAAGGAAGCGAATCAGTCGTTTGTCGGCTTTGTAAAATGGAAATGGCCGATCATAAAAGTACGACGGTGCACCAGCATCTCAAGCGGCATCCAGGAGCAGCTTCCGCAAATGACAAAACACCGAAAGTATTCTACTTTTTTACTAACGCTGGTTTTTACTAGGGGCGCAACGGAACGCTGGTTTTTACTAGGGGTACAATGGAACGTCACTGATCCTGATCCCTATGGATCGCCCTCTATAGTTTGGAACGCATGTGTTCCGGACGACGCAGCGCTCGCTAAATCATCTCCGACACTCTGTTTATATGCTTGTGCGCTCTGAATCTGCAAATAATTCCCCTCTGAGAAAGACGTTCGTTTTGCCATCAGTATAGAGGTTCAGGCTGTTGGAGTCGGTCGTTTTAGTACACCAGAACAAAGATCCCTGGTCAATATCTGGTCAAGTCTGTTGCGCGCCCGCGGAGCAGCTGATTCCTCTGTCTCTCTCTGTCAGCTAGAATAAATAGACAGATAGACAAACCAGACTCGTCTACTTCTGTGTAGGATAACGTAGTATGTTGGGCTTTTATACGAGCTAATGGACGTTAATATAACCGAGTTCTAGCAGGAGGCTCAGAGCAGCGCCTGGAGCGTCACGCCCCTCCGCCCAGCTGTGACCGCTTTCACAGAAACAGGTCTGTGACCCCGGAAATTTGCATTTAAGTCCATCTCCCTCATTAATTACCGGTAGTTTTAATATTTTTCAATATTATTATTATTATTACTATTATTATTTATTGGTTAATATAGCCCTTTACAACAGTCAACTAGACAGCCAAAGTGCTTTACAAGCCTAAGTAAAAGCAAAAATACATATAAAAGAATGCATTAAAAACAAACAAAACTAAGAATTAAAAGGAATCAGAAAACTGGAATAAAAGTCAACACTACGGAGTGTTAAAAGCCTTCCTGAATGAAAACGTTTTAAGATTGACTTTAAAAAGGCCCAGGTCAGTGACTAGTCGTAGGTCCAATGGAAGCTGGTTCCAGAGTCGGGGTGCCGCCACAGAGAAAGCCCAGTCACCCCAGTGTTTATATCTGGTCCTCAGAACTTTTAGAAGAAACTGGAATGAAAATTGTATTGAAGCATTGGATTGACATCTTGAGTTAAATGTTGTACTACTACAAACTTTATTTTCAAGTTTTTTATTAAAATGTGTTCAAATGAAGAAATTTGCGTTTATTTCATTGAGATACTTAAAATAGCAAATGTCAAATTACTATACAAGTCAAATAATGGGGAAATAATCGGTAATCGAATCGAATCAAAATCGAATCGAATAGAAAAATGAATCGTTAGATGAATCGATGCATCGAAAAAATAATCGCTAGATTAATCGATTACAAAAATAATCGTTTTGCCCAGCCCTAATCCTTATTGATCCTCACCAATCCTCACTGATCCTCACCAATCCTCACTAATCTTTACCAATCCTTATTGATCCTCACCAATCCTCACTGATCCTCACCAATCCTCACTGATCTTTACCAATCCTCACTGATCTTTACCTATCCTCACTGATCCTCACCAATTTTTACCAATCCTCATTGATCCTCACTGATGTTTATTGATACTCACTAATCCTCACTGATCCTCACTGATATTTATTGATACTCACTAATCCTCACTAATCCTCACTGATATTTATTGATACTCACTAATCCTCACTGATCCTCACTGATATTTATTGATACTCACTAATCCTCACTGATATTTATTGATACTCACTAATCCTAACTGATATTTATTGATACTCACTAATCCTCACTGATCCTCACTGATATGTATTGATACTCACTAATCCTCACTGATATTTATTGATACTCACTAATCCTCACTGATATTTATTGATACTCACTAATCCTAACTGATATTTATTGATACTCACTAATCCTAACTGATATTTATTGATACTCACTAATCCTCACTGATCCTCACTGATATTTATTGATACTCACTAATCCTCACTGATATTTATTGATACTCACTAATCCTCACTGATATTTATTGATACTCACTAATCCTCACTGATCCTCACCAGTCTTCACTGCTGTCCATCAATCCTCAAGATCTTCAAGTATCCTCATGATTATCACCAACTCTTGTTGTCTTCACAAATCCTCATGATGTCACAGTTTCTCATGATCTTCACTCATCCTCCTCCGGATCCTCACCAAACCTCATGACCCATACCAATCCTCACAATATTCACTGATCCTCACTAATCTTCATGGTTGACTGCAGCTCCATACTGATCCTCACCACATTCTCAGCTGTAGTTTTGTTGTTTTATTTAACTATTTAACTTGTGTTTGTCTAACATTGTTTCACCTGAAGAGTCAGTAGTGTTTTTTTTTAATCTTATGTTATTTATAGGTGAGAAACCTGTCATTTGTCACTTACTGCAGCAGACAGTCAATGGCTCTGCTGATATAAAATCTAACATAATTAAAATATTACTTTAATAATGACGACGATGATGATGATGAAGGACACATCATTGCACCTGTTGGTCAGAGGTCACATCCTGGTTCATATTAGGGAGGTAATGATGAACTGGTGGTTCAGTCAGAACATCGTTCTGAGAATTTAAAGAATGTTTTTCTTTTGGCAACATGACAAATAAATACAGTAAGAGTTTAATTCAAGTTGAAGTGATTCAGAACACATCCTACTGATACATGTTGATCACAGCTTTACTCTGAGAGACTCCCTGAGTATTCCTGTGAAAACGCAGCAGCATCATGTGGGTGTTGATGTAGTGTCTTTAAGTAGCTGGCTATTAGGCAGCCATTGTGTGCGAGCTGCAGGAATGTGTCTGAATTTGACCAGTGGATAGGAACAGAGCTGATGGAGCTGCAAGAGCACATTAGAGAGCATGGGTATTCTTAAATGTCTATTCAGAGAGGTGGAGCCATTTGAATAGCACTTGGGGTAATTATGGTCGGCAGCTCATCCTCCGCCAGCTTTGCAGCTGATTCCGTCTCCTTTTTTCAATTTCCTGGCTCGTTGAGGATGCCAGTAGATGTGTGGAGAGAACGGGGCCTGTAAAGCGTCGCACCAAAGCACATTATAATCACAAGTGTTTGGAAATACGAACCTACCACACTGCTTTACTCTGAGAAAGACAATAAAGCACAGAGATATTACTGGGTAAAAATCTTTATTTGCATAAGTTTAAAGTGTACTGCTCTGTGATTATTGCAGTGTCAGTAAAAGGTTGTTTAATAAACCTGCAATATAAACTTTCTGTATGAAGGATCTGGGATTTATGCTATTGAGTTCAGTAAAAATCTACTAGTTTGTGTTTGTGAATGTCAACTCCATCATATTACAGCTGCCCTAAAGACAACAAATCTAGAGTATGGTGTCCATTTTAGGACATTATTAGGTTTCAGGAACATATCTATAGAGCAGACTAGGGATGTGGAGATTCACCGATTTGAACCGGTGGTCCGATCATGACGTGTAAAATCCGACTGCACCGGTAGCTTCAGCGAGCATCGGCTCAGCTGACTGCTAAATGCGCAACGTATCTCTCTCTCGTCTCCCATCGGTGAAAACAATGGTTGCATCGATTAGTTCAGGGTGTCCAGCCTTTTTCCTCTCACGAGCTACTTTTATACTGAGCAGCTCCACGCGGGTTGCGGGGCGAGCTGCAGGTGCTGTGTGTGTGTGCGTGTGTGTGTGTTTGTGTGTCCACCACCGAGTCAGCGCTCGTTCACGTGATGTTTAACGGAGGTTTCGTGGCTCAACTGCTGTCCTTGTAACTCGTTCCCCGGAGCGGCGTGGGAGAGAACTGTCCTGCAATTTAACAGCAACGACTCCGCGTTCAACCGGTTGATCAGTTTATAGTTTATCTGTTTTGTCCTCGTTTTGTTGAACGCACCATCAGTAAAACTACGGAAGCCTGGTGGTTCAGCCGCAGTTAGAAAACCTGGTAGAACAGGTGAGGAGGAGATGAGCAACATCAGAGAATCTGAATGATTTCTGCTCTGTTAGTGTTAGACTACATTCACACTGCAGCCAAATGAGCATCAAATCTGATTTCTTTCCCTCATGTGACCCATATCTGATTTTTTTTAAGACAGTCTGAACGCCACAGATCCGATTTTTTCAAATCCAACCCAGGTCACTTTCATATGTGGTCCTGAATCGGATACGTATCTGATGTTTTAGAAGCGACTCCAGTCTGAACGGACATGTCGCATTGAATCCGCCTCGTACGTGACTGACAGGAGACAGACCAATAAATGCGCCGGCGGAGGGAAACACTCCAACGAGTAGAGCTCCAACTGGAGACGGAGTCAGTCGGTGGACAGAAAGTGAGGTTTAGGACTTGATTAGTAATATATTGCATGACAATTCTGTTCAAGTGAACTTAGCGCCGTGGCGTAGACTCACGTTTCAGGGACGCGCTGTGGCGGTCCCGTGTGATGAGTGATCTGACGGACTAAATGGTTTTTAATCAAAATAACAGCGCAGCGGTGATGTCTCCGGTGTATTTCAGCCTTAAAGAGATCTCACCGTAATCGGGCCATGTTCAAGTCTATTGCCAAAGCCATTTTACTTCCGTAAACAGAGCACGTTATGTCTGACGTCTTGTCATCATCTGCGCATGCGGGCCGCTTTGGAGCCGTGATTCGTTCACACTGGAGACTGTTTGCTGTCGCATTTCAGTTAAAGTGTGAACAGCCAGACAAAAAAATCAGATTTGATTAAAAAATCAGAATTGAGCATTAAGACCTGCAGTGTGAATGTAGCCTTAGAGACATTATGTTGGAGTTATTTACACAATGCACAGAGTTAATGCTGGAAATGTTCATTAGAGTAGGTTTAATAAGTGGTTTAATCAAATTACAGACAGAAAGTACTATTAATTAAAAGAGGATCTGGGAAAAGGGCTTTGTTAAGGGTTCACATTTTTTATTATTTATTTTTAAGAGGCCTAATCTTTTAAATTGGCTGTATCAATTAATTGTTAAAAAAGTATAGAGATTTACTTTATTGATCCCTTGGGGAAAATCCTCTGGGAAATTTAACAGTTGAGACTAACAACAAATGTAACATTTTTGGTGATGATTTAATATTTATTAGAAATTAAACAATCCTCTTGTCTGAACCATAATGAAGTGCATTTTTTAAGTAGAATTTATTGATTTATCAAAAACAAAAAGTATCAAATAAATCTTTCACAGAGAAAGAGAGAGAAAAAGTAATTGTGGCGATTTTTAAAAACCAGATGTGGACTTGAAAATTATCTGTGATGTGTTGAATCATTTCAAATCGCATTGTGCATCGTATCGAATCGCAAGCAGGGATGAATCGTATCGAATCGCCAGCAGGGATGAATCGTATCGAATCGCAAGCAGGGACGAATCGTATCGAATCGCAAGCAGGGACGAATCATATCGAATCGCCAGCAGGGATGAATCGTATCGAATCGCAAGCAGGGATGAATCGTATCGAATCGCCAGCAGGGATGAATCGTATCGAATCGCAAGCAGGGACGAATCGTATCGAATCGCAAGCAGGGACGAATCGTATCGAATCGCCAGCAGGGATGAATCGTATCGAATCGCCAGCAGGGATGAATCGTATCGAATCGCAAGCAGGGATGAATCGTATCGAATCGCCAGCAGGGATGAATCGTATCGAATCGCCAGCAGGGATGAATCGTATCGAATCGCCAGCAGGGATGAATTGTATCGAATCGCCAGCAGGGATGAATCGTATCGAATCACAAGCATGGATGAATCGTATTGAACTGTATCGGCAGAGGCGTCATCGTATCGTCAATGTATCGAATCGCTGGGAGCGTATCGAGATACGAATCGAATGGTGGTGGTGGGGATTCACATCCCTAGAGCAGACTGACTCAGATGTTTGACATCAGATAGAAAAACATCAGGTATCAGGTAAGAATCCATCAAACAGAAAGTTTCAGATATCAGGAGAACATCTGTCAGACAGCAAGCATCAAGATCAAGAGTTCATCCATCAGTAAGAAAATAACAATAGATACCTGAAAAACATCCATTAGACAAAAACCTAACAAACATCAGGTACACGAAAAACATCTATCAGACAACAAAAAATCTAACATCAGGTACCAATAAAACATCCAAATAGCAAAAAAAAAAAAAAAAACATCAGGTAGATAGAAAACAGCCTTCAGACAAAAAAACAAAACAAACATCAAGCACACTTAAAAGATCCATGAGACAAAAAACATCCATCGGACATAAAAGCATCAGGTAGATGTAAAACATCTATCAGACTTCATAGTTATTATTTGTACATTGTTCAGCTCATAGCTCTTCTCTCTATTTTTTTTATAAACACTGAGTTTTTTTTTAATGAATATTTTTCTGTTTTTTTTTTTCTTTTTTCAGTGAACTGCAGCTCCAATATGTTTGAACTATAATACTTCATTACCCTGATTGAAGTTGTGCTTCACCACTGCTGGTGGGTCACTTAGCATGTGGTGGTTGTGGCCCCTGTGAGCGGGGCCCGGCTGAGGTAGGCACCCTTTTCTTTTTCTGAAATGTTGCGACCCAAACCTGCACTCCAGCTCTCCTCGTGTTACAGCAGGTTTACTCTGAACTTTTTACAATCGTCGCTTGTCATTTTATTTAGATTTGTCCATGACACTCAATTTATAACACGCCTCATTTAAAAGTCATTACTGGTCTTGTCTACATGATTAGATCTGTGTGGTTTTGATTTAGTGGCTGATTTCTCTCAGAGTGCGGTGGCTGGGGGAGGGGCGGCGGCGTGTGTTACAGATCTCTCTGCATGTAGGATTCTTCTGAACCACATCAGTGATTTTACACCTCAACATTCAAACGTCCTCTTAAAGCCAAACAGGCTGATACATCACCGAATGTAGAACACGCTGAGAGGAGTCGAGAGGTACGAAGCAATCATGGCTTCAGGTCGATGCTCTGAGACTGATTTACAGGAATATTCAGAGAGGTGCAGAAAAAAAGGAATTCCAAAATAGAGACCTCCGTGAAGAGACTCTGTGACTCAGGTTAGAGGACGAAATAACATTTTATTCCCCCAAATTATTTTATTTCTAGATGCAAAATGTATTTTCCCATGAAAAAATAAAGAAGTGCACAGTGGTTGGTATATTTTAGTGAAGCCATAATAATGTGTTGATTACCATCAATAAAAAATATAAAAGTTATCCAGGAGCAAATAAAAAGTGAGAAAAAGGTGAAAAAGTACTTGTGAATAAATTTTAAATAAACTAAAAATAAATTTTAGTTTGTCAGTAGAAAGCTGATTGTGTCTTCTACTGCCCTTACTAATAATACAATATAATAAACAAAATAATAAACAATAATTAACAAAGGAGTCATCTGATATTTACTCCATCTGTTTGGCAGAGGGGAACCCCCAGAGCCTTCTAGGCCTTCAGAGAATAAAATAATAATTTATGAAATAGTAAATTAGATTTTTATTACATTTTAAAAAGATTTTCTAAAATAAGATTTACATAAACCTTTTCTTTGAACTGCCACCTTACCATGGTGGAGGAATTTGAGGTCCCCTAGAAGTTTTGTTGTGTCATGTTTTCACTTTGAGGGTTGTATGAGGATCCAAGGTGCAGGTAAGGATGGCGGCAGCAGAAAGCAGAATAACTCAAAACTCCAAGAACACAGGGTAGCAACAAGAGGAACCGACAGGGAGTGAACAAACTGAACAGTACTTATAGAGAGGGAGGAGATCAAGGAGACGAGACACACCTGTGGAGGATTAGTGCAGGAAACAGGAGAAGAAACATGGAAAAACACAAGGGAAATGACAGGCAAAACTGAATACAAAGGGGGCAGGATATGACAGTACCCCCCCCCTCAGAGGTGAAGAAGCGAGGGACAGGAGGGCAGCAGTGAGGCAGTCAGACATGGTGAGACCCTGGAGGGCAATGACAAAGCAGCCCGATGAGACGAGAACTTCGAGGGTGGAGGTGAGGTGACCTGGAGCAGGTGCAAGGCATCCAGTGGGGCCCTCAGGGACATGAGTGCTGAAGCCGATGGTGAGGTGTCCGGTGGGCCCCTTCTGGGACACAGGAGCTGGAGCAGGCAGTGAGGCATCCATTTGGACCCCTGCGGAGACGGGCACTGGAACTGGATACAAAACATCCCTTGGGACCCCTCCAGAGATGGGGACTGGAGCTGGGTGTGAGGTGTCCCTTGGGATCTTTGGGAAAATGCATGATGGCCAGTCCAGCCCGGTCCACATCCAGACCTAGAGCAGGTGCCGTAGGTGTAAAGCGGCTCAGCGCAGGCTGCGAGGGGCTCGTGCCAGTTAATCCAGACACATACGCCTCCTTACCTTGATACAGGTCTACCCACGCACAACAGCCCCCCACCCCCCACACACACACACACACACACACACCTGCCCCCCATGGTTTGCAAACAACATGTGTGAATACATGTTTACGTAAGTAGGTGTCTTTGGGGCCGTGCGTCATGTTCTTGCACTGTTCACCGGACCTGTGCCGTTCAGCGGAGGGTTACAGCTGCTCTTTGTCATAAAACTAGTCCCGAGTTAAAAATAGTACATATAATTCCTTCATGTTACTTTTTATTTTCCCTTGCAGTCGATATGTTTACTGAGGTCACTAGGCCGAATTATTATCACTATTTTGTGAGTTTTATGGATGTTTTTTCTGGCGATGCTATCTGGTACCATTCACTTACAGTGTTTGACGGTAAGCTAAAGCTAAAAGAGTACTGCTGGATCAGGAAAACAGCTGGGCTGTTTACAAATAGCTTTTGCCCACTTATCTAACTCTGAGGGATACGGTGTAGGTACCCGATCTGCTCGGGCTGCCAGATCGACTCGGGGTCCTTCTCCTACAGACGACGTCACACTACGGCAAAGCCACTCGGACAAAATACGCTGTAAAGCCCTATCGATACTGTTCTTTCACACAGGTTTTGGAAAGAGTTTAGCAGGTTTGTTATTAAATCCATGATTCTGACCGCCTAAATGTTTTTTTTCACATCTGTAGTTTGTTAATAAAAACACGATGTTGTCTTTGTTTTGAAACTACATCAAATCAACATCAGACTGTGCCAAATAAGCACAACAGTTCTCATATGTGAATGTTTTAATGTATTTACATAATTTGCAGGCCTGGCCATTTGTATAAATGTAGGATTCTTCTGTATATTTCGTTAGTTCCTATTTAAATAAATCTAAAGATTCATTCAAAACAAAGTTGTAGTCCTTAATCGGACTACAGCCGTGAATTTATCCTGACCAATCAAAAGCTTCAGCGTCAACGTGTAAACGTAACTTTTACGAACGTGGTGACATCACTCCCGTTAGTTGTACGTTCAGCCAATTAGCTCGTGCCACGTAATCGGCAGGCGCAGGCCCCGAGCAGATCTGGCAGGCCGAGTAGATGTGGTACCTACAACGGCAATAGACAAAAAATAACTTCCGGAGGAGTATCCCTTTAATGTAACTTTAAGAAGGTCTTTTTCTTTCTTTTGAGGGGTGGGGTCTAAATGGTTCAACTGGTGGGGTTTTAATATTTGAAGATAGATAGATAGATAGATAGATAGATAGATAGATAGATAGATAGATAGATAGATAGATAGATAGATAGATAGATAGATAGATAGATATCTCTCTGTCTGTCTATCTATCTATATGTCTGTCTATCTATCATCTATCTATCTATATTTGTCTATCTATCTCTATATCTGTCTATCTATCTATCATCTATCTATATCTGTCTATCTATCTATATCTGTCTATCTATCATCTATCTATCAATCTATGTCTTTCTATCTCTGTCTATCTGTCTAGATAGATAGCTAGACAGATATAGATAGATAGAGATAGATAGATAGATAGACAGATAGAGATAGATAGATAGATAGATAGATATATAGATAGACAGATATAGATAGATAGAGATAGATAGACAGACAGATAGACAGATATAGATAGATATATAGATAGATAGATAGATAGATAGATAGATAGATAGATAGATAGATAGATAGATAGATAGATAGAAATGTCACCCTTGTGACTTTCTCTGCTTCATTTACTTTATGAAACACCTTCAGCAAATTAAAGTAAAAAGGGCAACTTTCACAGTTTCTTGAGATGAGAAAGTGCCTTTTTTCCAAACTCTGCACAGAAAACAAACAATTACATTCTTGACTGCCTTTATTTACTCCATGATTGAGCAATACAGGCAGACAGGAGCAGGCAGATTAATTAACTAGCGCCTGAAAACCTTTATTCTTAAAGCATTGTCACATTGATGGATGGCTGATTAAAGTCAGCGAGATGGCTATCAGTACACAAAGAATACCAGAGAGAATAACAAAAAAGATGAAAAAAGCCTCTCACAATGAAAGCCCAGAGAAGAAAGGAAACATGAATTCAGGTGTACTGTAGGTGACCAGGACAGTCGGACACATCAAGAAGAAAAACAAGTAATTGGGGATGGAGGAGGTGGCTGTGAGTGCAACTTATCATGCCAGCAGCGGCAGCTCAAATTACCTGGCTCGTGCGTCTTTTGATGAGGTTTCTCATTAGGGGTCTATACAGCCCAGACTTTGGAAATATCACAGAATTAATTAAAATGATAGGAATGGGGAAAGTGGGCTGCAAATGACAGGATGGGAGAGGGCCTGCCTAATCATTGTTCTGATCAGAGCGCTATTGTCTGTGTTTGAATGTAGCTGCTGACGGCGGCCGGCGCTGCTGCTCCTCTGTTTATCTAGATTTCTGGGTTCCAGTTAATTCAGCCTCCATTTACCAGGAAAGGCTTCATTTACAGCCCACTTCCAGCAGGTGCTCACTATAAAACCATAGAACTCCTCTGGAAGCAGAACCACAGGATGACATTGTGTTTGAGCCTCCCTCCGTTCGTCACAGGCATCATGTCTTTACTCTCCATCTAACCAGAGTTTTATAATAGTCTACTTGACAACAACTCACTGTAGCTCGTTCTCTCTGGTCTGATTTGTAGTTTTTCCTGTTGTTTGGTTTCTTTTTACAAAGAAAACAAAAAAACAAAACTTATCACCAGAAACCAAGAACATTCAGTCTGCAAATTGGTCAGATTGTCTGGGGGCGGGGCTACCAGAAGGTTCTATGTAGGTAAAACGGGCATCTACCTGCAGGTTTTCTATGGCCCTGTCCCAATACTCACACTTCCACCCTTGCGCCCCTCAGTTGGCCGTTCCCATGGAGGTGTGCAAGTACTTAGGGTGTCCCGATTCTCTTGGGTGGAGACTCTGGACCTTGTCCCGCCCCCTTTTTCACCCTCGCTACGCACTTCGACGAAGTTTGCATCAGTGCGCACTTCAGCGAAGGGTATTACCCATAATTCTAAGTGCACTTCAGAGAAGACCGTAAGGTGGAAGTGCGAGTGGGACAGGGCCTATGTTTCCCTCACACCTGGTTTGAACCAATGGCTGATTAACAGGCTTCTGGAGCGGTGATTCAATCATTGGACCAGGTGTGTTGGAGGTAAGCAGCTGAAGCATGCAGGTAGTGGTCCTCCAGGACCTGAACCCTGGTCTGTTTTCCTCCTTGCTCACTTTGTTTGGTGTGAACACAGTAATCAGTCCAGAGTGGAACTAAACCGATCCAGGATCTGATGGGTGTGAAACTGAACTGGGATCTGATCCATTTGCTTCTCCCTCAAACTGGCTGGTTTCACCAGAGAAAAACAGAAAGTCGTTTTTATCTTTGTCACTTTCAAAGAGTCGACACTATAGAATAATAATAATAATAATAATACATTTGATTTAAAAGCGCCTTTCAAGACACCCAAGGTCGCTTCACAGGATAAAAATAGGACACAGTATAAGAACAGTAAAAATAAAGAGCATAAAAGAGAATAATCTGCAATTATTCCTCCTGCTATTATTTGTCTCCTGTCTTTATCCTGCATCTGTTCCACAGACAGAAGTAGGAAAATTAATTAACTAGCTCCCAAAAAGCTTCATTCTCAGAGCGTTGTCATGGTGATGGATGACTGATTACAGGCAGAGAGAAAAGGAGAAACACGCACGTATCACCTTTTATAAGAGCCTTTATGTGAAGGTCTCAGAGTAAAGACATTATGTCCCCAGTCCAGACCTGAACAAGCTCTAATCTACACTGGTCTCAGGTCAGTGGTTTAGCAGCAGAACCAGATTCAAACCCAGGATCCTGGGTCAGACAGGTCAGAACCGGATGTCTCCCAGTCTGAACTCATTCCAGGTGTTAGGATTTCCTTCAAGGAATAATGGAACACTAATTACTTATATCTCTGAATTAAGGATTGCCTTTTAAAAACTTCATCATCTCACTGATGAGATGAGTTGTAGTTGATCAGGAAACACTTCAACTTATTTATCAGCTAAGATCCGGTTCACACAGCAAGATGTTCAAACTGTTGATTTCAAATCATAACAGATCACACACCTCAGCCACGTTTTGACTATCGGAACTTCAGGGTAAATCCTAGAGGGCGAAATTGACCGGGACAAATCAGCTGGCTCATTCCGCTTAGTGCTCGTGTCTCCATCACAGCCCCCACCTTTCCAGAACTTTTGTAAGACGTCAGCATCGACGTCACTGAGAAGCGTAAAGGCGCCAACAGACAAGGAAGTGGAGGATAATAAATACTGTAGATCAACGATGGACGAAGAAGCGATGGTTGCGGCGTATTTCTCTGTTTTTATACACAATGATGGGAGTGCTGAACAGAAGGATGAGTATACTTGATGACGAACTAATCCAACTTCGAAGACACGGTCATTTTAAAAGCTCCGACAATAACACACAGGTCATTTATCTCAGCGCGGTCTGCTTTCATCATTTTCCTTCATCCCACAACCAATCAGCACGAGTTAACCACATTTCCCACTCCGCAAATCTATCGGGACGATCCGAGTACCTGCCCCTGATCAGGGACTCTGTTGGTCCCTGAAATGGCTCTGAAGACGGCCCTCTCGAAATGGCCCGCATCAATGAAAACAGTCGCGCGCCTCAAAGTCCCAGTAAAATTACCCCGAAGTTCTGATAGTGGAAACGGGCCTATAGTGACCGTTCTGGTCCTACAGCATGTGGCGTGCAGCGACATGGTAAAGACAACACACAAACCGACCCCCTCCCTCTGACAGGGACTGGAACATGCATGGTGCAGAGCTCTGTCCAGTGTCCAGGCAGAGGGGAACTGGTCAGGTGTCTAGCGCGTCATGTGGAACACCGACCACACCCCCTCCCCCTGGACCGAGGACTGGTTCATGTATGCTGATCTGGACCTTTGGCATATTTAGCTGACTACTCCTCATCTAGGTTTGTCTCAGACGGTCTACCTGGGACAGACTTTATGATCCAGGAACAACGCTATTCAGATGGTCACTGGTGATCCGGGGTTTCTTATGGAGAAGCACCTCACTGCTTTGGTGGGTCCACACAAAATATAGTCAGTCATAGGTGTGTGTGGCAAGAATCAGGTGATAAGGATGTGTACAATACAGGGCCATGATACGATACATTGCAATAAACACTCAGAGGTGGTAAAAACTACTGAGCCTTCAGGAAATACTGCATCGACGTCCCCGTCTGCAGCCTCACAACATCCCTGTTGAGTTGTTGGGATTTTATTTTGCAATAAGTCGTCCAACTGAAAGACTTATGAACTTTTTAATAATTGTTACCCAGAAAATGAAGTGACACTTATATTTTCCTGTTAATTGTCCCGTTTTCCACATGTTCTAAACTTAAAGCATCAAATTAATCCTCCTTAATGAAACAAACATGGACACTGACAGACGTGATGCAGTCCAGGTTGACTTAAGCCTTTTGGCGATCCGTTCTCTTCCTCGGTGACTCCGACTGCTCTTTCATGCACATCCCTCTGAGGCTTGGGGGTGGGGTGGGTTAAAGCTTATGCGGAG
Organism: Callopanchax toddi; assembly: GCA_006937965.1. Taxonomy (NCBI): domain Eukaryota; kingdom Metazoa; phylum Chordata; class Actinopteri; order Cyprinodontiformes; family Nothobranchiidae; genus Callopanchax; species Callopanchax toddi. Next base: position 354,267 of record SSNR01000268.1, on the reverse strand, counting down.
CTAGCAGTAAAAACCTCATTCCATCTGTTTAATTGCAGTGGAGATTAGCAGATTATTTTTGCATTACTGGCGCCTGTCGCTCCTCATCACACTGGTAACCCAGAGGGGAAGCTCTGAAAGAGAATTAGCGGCTAACTGCAGAGCTGGAGTTCACTCTTTAAAAATACACTACAACCCTGGAAGCATCAGATGGTGAATTACATATCAACACTGAAACTCAGGTGAAGGTGGCTCAGCCGCGGGATTATTTCCTCAGTGTACTGTTGGCATTTTGGAATTTTACCAAGAAATCATCAGAGCAACAAAGAAGTGAACACCGGTGCAAAACTTAGATTTTTGTTAAAAAGTTCATCTTCTTGAAGTAATGGTCCAGTCATACCTCCATGTCTTAAAGCCATACTCAGTAGCCAGGTAAACAAGCTAGGTCTCGCTAGCTAGTTTACAAAAACACGACTCGGTGCACTCACCCCTCCCGTCGGGTAAAATCCATACGCCAGCCTCCCGCGGACATGGGACTCCGTTTTGCGACGATAACAATGCAGAGTCAAACTTAAGCTGTAGAAATGTTCCCCCAGCTTTTCCTCTTTTCACCTCCAAACGATTTTAGTTTTCTGCTAGCTGAAAAGCTGTTTTTTGAGGGGGACTCTGGTATTTTAAAATTAAAATGGAAACAGTAACTCGGCTCTCTGTCCTACTTCTACTTTCACTTCCGGGATGTTCTGCCCCAAAATGTGTCTGGGCAGATTAATGCCAATCCAAGCAGTGAGGAAATGCGGCAGACAGACAGCTGGATTGTCCAATCCTATCGTTCGGTCCAAACGATAGGATTTCCATTAGTGCCAAAGCTGTTGATCTATTTGATCTAAAACATACTGACTCTCACTCAGTAGCTTGTTCTTATCAATAAATGAATCTAATTTCTGTGTAAACAGTTTTTCCTGCACTTTTGAGAGCTGTGAAAGCGAAGACACTGGTCTATAATTAGTAAAGCTTTTCTTATCTCCTGTCTCATTTATTCAAGACTTTTTCAAGTCTTTTTAAGGTATTATTTACAAATTCATGAATTCAATGCTTTTAAGACTTTTTAAGACCCTGTCGTAGGTCTGTCGCCATGGTTTCCATGGACCACTCCTTGAAACCTTTTCCAGGACCACAAAAGCACCGGAGCGAAGGATCGTTCAGGCAGAGACCCCTGTCTATCATCTCATCCTTAGCTGCTAATACAGTTTTTAAAACTATAATGTTTATAAAATGTATATTTAAACCCCTGAAGACAAGAGCAGCAAAATGCAGATGAAGCCCTGCTCTGTGGGGACATCTCTCCTCCTTCCTACCATCACTCAGGAACCAGACACTGATCGCTCCATCTTGCTTGTATTTACAGCTATTCTAAAACATCATCAAGTGTAAATATGGACCAAAGCCTCAGGAACGTCCAGGGCCTTTAACACTGACTCTGTAGTACACTGGTGTGAAAAGTGAACGCCGTTAGCTGAACACATTGACCACCTGTCCTGACAGAAGCATGTCTGCTGGCGTCCGTCTGAACACCCCGCTGATGTCAGCTGTGGAGGAGCCGCTCACAGAGCCACAGATAGGCTGCAGCTGTCAGTAATTGTTTCGCTCAGTTGCAGGGACTCATTCTGGTCCTTTAGAGATAAGCTGGAATAAATCTTTCTTGATGACTTGGGAGAGCAGAAGGAAAAGGGGAGACGTGGAAGAACAAACACCAGGACATGATCAGCCTGTGTTTGAACTGAACCTTCAAGACCCGAAGCTCAGGACCCAGTGAAAGGAACAGAACGGTAAAGGTCTGTTCAACGTCTACGTTCTCCTTCATGACAACAACTTGTCTCATGTGTACAAGTGTTTAAAGGGGGGGGGGGGGGGGGGGGAGGCAGCTGAAGACCTCGTATCTTTCCCAGAAGGCTGTGCTCTAATCAAATTTGTGTTTGAATGGTGACTCCAAACGATCACAAAAACAACACAATCAACAAAAAGCAGGAATTACAACCAGCTGATCACATGCTGTTAATGAGTCCTGCTTTCTGAATCACGCTGTGGGAAATATAAAGAAAACGTAGAAGTGAACTGGTCCATCTGGTATGACCATTTAGCTGTGTGTTGGTTTTAAAGTGTTTTATAAATAAACTGACACTACACCAGTGACCAAATCCAGTATGGTCACTGGTCCTATAAAGGGTTAAAGATCTGACTATTTATGAGCACTTCCCCCAAATAGAGGACTACTTCCTGTTTCTAGAGATTCTGTCTGCTTTGTGTGATGTCACCAGTGGGTGTGGTTCTTACTGTAGGTAACTGGGCACCGAAACACGGTACTACACCGGTACCGACCGAAAGCCGTCGGTAGGTACTAGGGCTGGGCGATATGGCCTAAAAATAAAATCTCAGATTTTTTTCTTTTTAATTCGAATTACGAATTTTTTCCAATTTCCCCCCCTACACATACAAACGGCAGATGCGGAAAAAAACGGACGGAATCACGGCAATTCCCAAACAAAATGGAATTCAGTATAAAACGTGGACTCTCACGGAATTCTCTTATATCTGCAAATTAGTAAAGAAAATAATATTTTCCGAAGTGTTTTGGCCACCGTACCTGCGCACGCAGAGCGCAGTCTCCACACAGAGGAAAAAAAGACGGTCCGCTTCGACAAAGTCTCACTGAAACACCTCCAGAAAATTCAACACCGCGAAGTTTAGAGCAAAGCTCAGGGCAGAACAATATCCAGATGACCTTTATGAATCTGAAGAATGACTTCTCTTTAAAGAGCATATTTTAAGTTAGACACTCCCTTAAACAAATGTTTAGAGAAATATAATAGAAACTTTTTCTGAATAAAAATTTACACAAATTCAGCTTATTTAGGCTCTTGGATTCGTTTTTGTGAGAATTGTCAATTTTTTCACCAAACCGGAAGTGACGACAGTTCAGGGAGACCGTTCGTTCTCTATATAGAAAACTGATCCACTTATCACTACTTGTGACGAGCAAAACAAACCCCCAGAGTGCCGTTATTTTATTACTTTATTACTATAGTGAGCAGTTATTAAGATAAAAAAAAAAAAAAAGATAAAAACAATCAGTCCTGTAAGGCTGTACCCTGTCGGTCCAGCTGTAGACCGTGACCCACCTCCTCACTTGGGTCTGGATAAAATACCAGCGTTTAGCACCAGGTTTTGATCATCAGAGCTCCAAACATTGAGCTGCGTTTAGGTGGATTGTTAAGAAATGAAAGAGTTTATAAAAAGTTTCACAGGATACAGCTAAACGGTTCGAGGCTGACCGAAACAGTGTCGGGTCAGGCTGGAAACCCCGCCGTGAAGCCCCTCTTGGTAGCCCCGCTGGGAACGGGAATCCCCTCTTGGTAGCCCCGCTGGGAACGGGAAGCCCCTCTGGAGAGCATCGCGGCATGGATTTACTGTACCCCGCCAGCCAGGTGAGGGTCAGACACCTGAAGGAAATGCTCTCATGAAATCGCGGACCGGTACCGGATTACGACCCACCACGAACCGTACCAAACCTGGCATGGAAACGAGACTCAAGTCTCCCCGTTAGCTCCTGTTAGCTGCTGTGTGCTAACAGTGGTTCCGGTGAATGGATCAAAGTAACGGCGCCTGTTTAGAGTCACACTGAATGTTTTTCGCCGGCATGTGGGACTCCATCACATCCAGTCCTGGACTAGACCAGGACCACCGGGGTTTTTCGTCTCCAAACAGAAGTCACCGTACCGGTAAGGAAGCCGTCCCGTTGTTGACTCAGTGTCCTGACAGACTGGCGATTGGCATTCATAAACATAATAATTTAGCATTTTTTATTAAAATGAATACACACCGACTCGATTAAAGAGCGCTCTAACCTAAAACTAACAACTCATGGCCGACAGCGAGCAGGCAGCTGGCAGACTAGAGCGGTGCCAGTCTGAGATGTTAAAGTAGTTTAGCTTTAAAAAATCTAACACAATGATTAAAACAAGCATCTGTTACACAAACTCCACACAACAAAGGGCTCAAATGATCAGATTTATGGGATTATTGATCGTACAGAGTGTTAAATTATCCTACAAATACTTTATTTATCTACATCTGACAACACTGTAAGCAGCGCCACCTAGCTAGGAGCTCCCTTAGCTGACGTCACAGGTCCACATATGAAAAAAAAGCGTTTTTAGAAGCTTTGCAAAAAGGGGCACTTTGGACTAGAAAAATGGTTTAAAAAATGTATTGTAAAACAAAATACCCTCAATAAACATTTCAAATAGTATTTTTGGACAGAGTTTTATCAGAATAATAAAAAAAAAGAACTTAATATATGCTCTTTAAGTTTAGTCGACAGACAATGGACTGGCAGCGTAATGTGATGAGCTCCGAGTCAGAGTCACGTCTGAAAACAGGCAGCAGCGTGGAGCCGGTCGAACCGTATACGGAACATTCAGCTAAATTAATAGAAACGAGCCGTGAGGTTAGTGGAATTTGGGAAAAGTTAAAATGGATATTATAGGGCCCTATATGTGCAAAGCGACTGCTTCAGTGATTGTTTTCGCTGTTGTTGTTGTTGTCGCTAGCAATAATGCTATGTGGAACTAGCTCTACGGAAGCTCCAGGGAGCCAAAAATATGCCATTACACAAAAACTCAATTTACTTGTTTTTTAAATCGCCCGCAACCAAAAATTAGAATTAATTAATTCAATCGATTTATCGCCCAGGCCTAGTAGGTACCGGTACCGAAGAAACACGGTACAGACTTCTGTACTTTTACAATAAAATGTCCCTGTAAATGAGTCGCTTCATTTCTCCACCACTGCTCCGCTCCACGGGTGGAGACACAGGAGCAGAGTGCCCCTCCCCTCCCTGTCAAATCAGCTCTGGCCACAAGTGATTTTTGGTTTAAAAATTCAGAAAAACTCTAAAGTTTGGCTGCATTTTGGAAAGGTAAACGGGAACAGAACTAAATGCAACATATGCAATGAGGTTTGTAAAGCAAAAAAAAGGAATTCCAGCAATTAGTCCAAGCCACGCATTAACTTGCTGCTGCAGCGCCGTGTTCAGTCCGACTCCGAGCTTCCAGCCTTGGGTGTATCAGGTGTGTGAGGGGAAGACGGTGACATAACCGAAAGTTCCAGAGGTGAGCAATAAATACAGGTAATAATAGTAAATGCATAAACATGCCACAAAATGATGGGGATTTTTTTGTTTAATTTAAAATAAACGTGTAATACTTCGTTGTTTTCTCAGAATTTTACATATAGGTACTGAAAAAAGTACCGGTATTAAAAGCAGGTATCGTTAAAGTAGTAGTATCGCCCTATAGAGAACTAATGCACCAAACATCCCTTGAACAGAATCTCAGTTTGACTCAGCCTGGAGGAGAGAAATAACCATTTTAGATCAGGTAAACTACAGAAACATGAGCTGTTTTAATTATAAAATCTAATTTTTCATTAAAACAAATAGATTACCCATCAGTGTGTCTATGCAGACTAATAGATGTGATTTTGTGTCAAACTAAACCTTCTAGGGTTTGTTTTCTGGTCTGTATTTAACCGGAAGCTCCGACCGAACAGAGCATCCAGGGAGTCCGAGAGCTGCACTACAAAGTGAGATTAAGGGCTTAGCGGTGAGATTAATCGTGTTATAACCTGCTCCGGAGCAGGTCCAAGGGTCAGAGTTTTAAACTGTCAGGAAGAAGCTTCAGCGTTCGCTGCTCTTAATGATGTTACAGGTACAAAAAAAAAAAACAATTCTGAAACATTCAGACGCTGATACAGTCCTGTCAGGTACTTTAAAGCGGCTCTCTGGATTATTTTTCTCTGTATCAAAGTGTTCTAAATGTTTTAAATGATATTTCAGGTCTAAACTATGATCTATGGGTTGAGTTCCACAACATCTGTCATTCTGATGAAGACCCTCCTTCCTCCTAGAGACCCCTTTCCATTATTTCTTGCCGCCGACATTTTTCAGCCAATGAAATTCAAATGTCTGCATTCTCTCAACATGCACGCGCGTCGACCAACCCTGTACCAGTAGGGGGCGCTGTCGTACAGGACGCTCCGTGTGTTTCTCTGTTCACCGTCTCGTTAGGACTCACGGCTCATTTCTACTAAAAACCTACCCATTCTCCAGCTAAAGATGGATTTATTTTTATTTTTAAACCTTTCACCTCACAGAATGGCAAGGCTTGACAGGGTTATGCGTTTATTTTGGTCAGAAAGTTCATCCAGGGCCGAGTCAAGTTCAGCTTCAGAGTCCAGCAGCAGCTCTCTGCTAACAGAGCTAATATCAGAAGCAGCAGGGACAGAGAGGGCTCTTCAGACCCTCGTAGTGTTGTTGGAATAAGATTGTGAACTGTGAGTGATTAAACCCTACACATTGAGCGGTAGAGGTTATGCCCGAAGTATATGCGCCGTGTGCACGCGCGCACACGCGACCGGACGCGCGTGTCGAGATGTTTTGAGGAGGAGCCTTTGGACGCTAGATTCAAAAACTGCTCTCTTGATGAAATCCTCCAGAGCGCTGCTTTAACCTGAGAACAACAACGGCGTCATTGTTACCTCATTTGCATTTTCATTTCTTTGTAAAATGGCCCAAACAGCAGCTTAGTCAGTCCCTCCAGGTTTTCGCGGCAATTTTTTGTGATGGTTGCGGCCTAAAAAGCCTGATTTCACGACAGCTTTTGTGAAAAGTTGCAACAAAAGTTGCAATATTTTCTTTTGCGTTTTTGTTTAATTTTGTCAATAATCAGTTGGAATTTGTTTTTAAAAATCCATTAAACCTATCAAATGATGACATTCTAACATGTTTATTGTAATAAGTGCACTGGCAGAACACTTGACCATCCAGCAGAACATTCAGGCTTCGACTTATTCCTTGAACAAAAAAGAACAGCTCCAGGTTCACAGAGTTTACAAAAACTAAAGTGTTTCTTGTCTGAGTATTATAAATCAATAATGTTTCATGGTACCTACATTTGTTTACATTCATTTGAATACAAAAAGAAATAAAATCCTGCAGACAAAAGAATTTAAAAAGGCACAGATCAGGTGCAAAAGGCACCTTCAGAAAGGCATGCTTATTAATTGTTTCAGTTTGATCATATAAAGTACCTTCCTTTTAAATGTGTCTATAATCTGTACCATTGGCTTTATACAATGTGTGTGCGTCTTATTTTAACATTTTAATTAGTGGTGGGACTCGATTCAAAACACTAATCAAATTTTAGACTTTGTATTCATTTAATCGCAATTAATTACATTTTAAACTATAAAATTTGCCCTAAAAAGCCTTCTTTTTTTATTTAAAATGATTTTATTGTGGGAAAGAATCAAATAAAAGACCTAAACTAAAGCTCCTTTAATTTATAAAAGAATGCATTTACATTACATTTTGGTTCAAAACTGTAGAAAAACCATAAAATACCCCTGACCAGACCCTAAAGTACAATACTATATTATTTATTTATTCATTTTAAGTACATTTTCAGAAGGGTGTTGTTTCAAAATAATAATAATCAAAGATTTGTGGAAACACGGTGTGAGTGAATAGTTTGTAGCAGTGCTGTGTTCAAACTGACCCACGGTCGTTTTCAGTGACGGATCCGGGTCGGGTCTCCATCCGAACCGGACCGTAGAGCGAGGAAGGGCCAGGAGTAACTCTAAAGGCTAGAGACCGTTCAGTTTCACCGCCGATTACTTCCTGTTTTTGAAGGAGCGGTGGTTTGAGTTTACAGAGACCACCTGGACCCGCTGCAGCCTCTGAATCTACACACAGGCAGCATCAGGTCGGTGTGCGCGCCGCATCGGGGTCCCAGGAAATCACGCTGACGAGTGTTCCGCCATGCTTCAAATGCAAGCTGCAATGACATTTTTAACGTTTTATTTTCTAGTTTATAAATCGAAATTAATGCGTTAAAGACATATGTCACCCTCGAGAGTAAATAGGAAGTGTACGTGACGTACTTAAAAAAAAACAAGAAAATGCGTCGTGATTGGTCAAATTTGCATTGCGCTGATTGGATAAAATTGCAAGACGTGCAAAACTTGCGAGGATTGACTGAATTTGCGATCGCAACATCGCGAAATCCTGGAGGGACTGCTTAGTGGTGTTTATGGCCATCGCAGTGAGGACCCTCCAGAGGAAACTAAACAGTGACACAGAAGAGACACCTCTTCAGGTCAAGGCTCAGCAGTCCACCCTCACCTCAAGGACAAAAGACACACTTTGAAAATGACAACGTCCACATTTTGGACAGAGAAGATCGATGATTTGAGAGAGAAATAAAAGTCATCTACATCTAACGGGAAAAACCTAGAGGAGGAAGAGAGCTCAGGCTCAGCTCTCCAGCTCCTAATGCAGCTCTGAACCTGATCCCCAGACTCACAAGGAGACCAGTCCAAGACAACAGAGTCTAACAGCGGTTAGGGAGGAGGGTGATTCACAGGTAGCACCAGCTGACTCTCCCAGACTCCAGTTAGAACTGACAAAGCTCCTCGGATGAGAAGAGAAACGTCTTCAAGGAACCAAAGAAGTCCTAGGAGGAACTGAGGATCTCATAGAAGTAACTCAGAGACCTTACTAGTAAAATGTTCCTTTTGCAGCACAGAGTTACAATTAGCCTGTCAACAGCATTAAAATGGCGTCCCTATTATCAGTGATGGCTCAGATGCCTTTGTTCCTGTCTGCCTTGGTCTCTGGTGAACTAATCAAAGCTTTATGATGTAGCTCGTCGTCTACGAGTCGCCATCCCGGCCCAACTGACGGCTCATTATCCCACGCTGAAAATTACAGACATCCAAAACTACATTTCAATTATTCACTTTTTAAAACATTCACTGGAACAAAGACCTTACCAAAGGCCGGTCGCTGCAATCAGACCAGCTGATTATCTTTTTACATGTTGGATGAAAACTCAACCTCCAAACGGACTGAAACTTTTTCCTGTGAACCAAATGGGTCCTTTGGTGTTCTTCCTTCTTTTATTCACATTGCTGTTAAAGTAATGTCATAAAATAATGGAGAGAAACATTAAAGTTCACAGAAACTGAAAAAAGAACATTTTTCCTGAGGGTCTTCAGGTCTAAGGTCCAGATTCTCACCTGGATAAAGGTGGAATTTTCCCTCTGGGTTGGTTCTAGGATCCTAGTGTCATGTTCTTTAGTGATGGTACGATGGAGGAACGATGGAACCACCAGGGTTCTTACATCTTCACTAAAATCAATTCAAGCACTTTGAAATTAGGATCTTCCTCCGGAGGGCAGCTGGGCTCCGCCTCAAAGGTGTGGTTTACTGAAAAAACTATTTTTTTTTTCATGATTTTTCTGATTAATTTTGGTCACTCTGAGCTTTTCATGAACATGAAAACAGTCTACATGGATCTCCAGCCATTTCCCCAAAAAATATTTTCAGGTTGAAAAGCTAGGATTTGAAAAACCTCACAGATCTACGTCACTCTGCAAATTTGCATTCATGGTCTGGCCCATGTTGGCCCCACAGACAGGCCCAGATACGGCAACATAAGGCTTGAGCCTAGAGGCCTGGTGTGGTCTGGGAGCCCCGTTGGCCAGTAAAAAATATATGATTTCATTTACATTTTTCAAGGATTTTTATTGTCATTTCAGCAGGTCAAACATGAGATGGAACAAAATGTGTTTCCCTGGTCCCGGGTACAGCCCAGATAGTAGAATGAACAAACAAGAATAGTAATAAAAAACAAGAAAGTAGTAACAACAAAACAATAGCATCCATACAGTTTAATATGTACAACGTGAAGTGTGCTCTTTAAAGTGACTGGTGCTGTTAAAGAGGTATAAAGTGTAGATGATGATGATGCTGATGATAATGGAAACGGGGACTGCTACAGCAGTCCTCCAGAGTTCAGCAGTCTCACAGCATCGGGGGAAAAGCTGTTCCTCAGTCTGGTGGTCCTGCTCTTGATGCTCTGCAGCCTCCTGCCTGAAGGAAGAGGGACAGACAGCGTGTGCAGGGTGGGTGTGGTCTCTCCTGATGCAGGAGGCCTTTTCCTGCATCAGGAGGTGTAGATGTCTGTGGTGGTGGGTAGGCTGCGTCCCACAGCCCTCTGTGCTGCTTTCACGACCCTCTGCAGAGACTTCTTCTCTGCCATGCCAGATGTTGATGCAGGAGCACATGACACTCTCCACCATGCACGTGTATAAAGACGTCAGGACCCGGTTTCTCACTCCAGCACGTCTCAAGGCTACTTCACACCGGATGTGGTGCGGTGCGGACTCCGCAAGGATTAAAATCCATTGATTCCAATCAGAGCCTCCACACCGACTCCGGTGCGGTTACGGGGCAAAGTTAACTTTCCGCAACAAGTCTATTTTTGCCGGACACCGCAGTGAATCGTCATCAAATTAACGACATTACGAGCGCCAAACAGGAAGTGAAAGGCTAGCAGGTGAGGTGCATCCGGTTTTTCAAAATAAAACCATTTGCTACGTTGCTAACGTTAACACGATTTGGATATTTAAAAGACAAAGAAACAACATTAAATTTAACTAAGCATAACATTAAACTATATAAAAACAAAGTGTGCTTACCCTTTGTGGAACAAGCCAAGTGAATAAATAATCCTCAACAAAAGAACGAGAAGACGACTCTAGCTTTTGTTTACCAGCTGCTGCTAACCACGTACTTGTTCTCGCGTGAACCACCGAGATTTGGCGCTCCTGCTGAGGCAAAGAGACGTTCCGCAGCCGGCGTGGGGTACTTTTCTTGCGGCTGCAATGCCGCACCGCACCGCTTCCAGTGTGAAGTAGCAGTTAGCCTCCTTCTATGCAAGAATATTCTTAAAGTGAATTGACCCACAAAATCTTAAGTGAGGCAGATTTTTCACGATCTTGACTCACGTTAGTGACATTTAATGTTCATGTATGGAAACAGAATAAAATCATAACAATAGCATAGTGGTCTAAGACACTGCCTCTGATGCAGGAGAGCCATGGCATGTGTTGATTTTTAAATTTTCCTATAGGAAAGCATTAAAACAAAAGATGTGATCATTATTTGATTGTTTTTTAAATAACTAAATACATTAAATAAAAATATTGTATTTTTTTAACCTGTTGTTTGGTCTTGGCTACAGTCAGACTAGCTGTTGGCTTATCAACCCTTAAGGCTGTGAACTATTTCTCTGAACTGAGGCCGTTTAGGAAGCTTTCAACAGGTAGGATATGAATTATTTGTAACTTTTACAGGGAAACACTTTTCTGAGGAGCTGTTTAAGACAGAAATCTGACATCAGGAGGTCATGCTTCATCTGTCCGTGTTTTGTAGATCAATGCTTCAGATGTTCCTGTCTGAACGTTTTTGAACATTTTTTCTATTCGCCTTCCTTGAGGAACAGGTGGCGCATAAGGTGACTCTCAGAACCAGGTAAGAGGTCGATCTCACTTCAAAAAGTTTCAAAGAAGCTGTCGATTCCTTGAAATCACTCTTGGTGGCAGGGGGAAAAAAGAGCTGGAGGTGTTAATTTCATGGGTTAGTTCTTAAATTGAGTTCCACGTTTTATTTTTTTCCTGAGTGGATTAGAAGAAGGTCTCGCTGTCCCCAGGTTAAGGTGGCTCCATCCTCTGTCTGATTCATTCCACTGCTGCTTGACCCCCACGAACCCTCCCGACGTTCCTGCCTCCTGGTTCCCAACCTGTTTACGGGCTGGAACGAGGCTCCTGGGAAGGATAAGCCTCCAAAGGAACGCTGTGGGTTCAGCCCTGTTTGTAGATGGAGCAGTTAGAGGATTATTCTCCTCCTTAAGGCTCAAATGCATTTCATTACTTGAGTCTGTTTGGTGTGAGTTTCAGAAATCGACCAATAGGACGGCACCTCCTCTTAATGCACCACACTGGATAAATGGTTTGGGTTTGAAGGAAATAGCACACACACACACAGAATAGGGTGAGCATGTCATGTGATTTTTTTTAAGCATCATAATAGGTCCACCCACCTGTGTGACCTGCTCCAGGCTAATCTAATAGAACATTGGGAAAGGGGCGTGGCTTAATTAGCATGCAGGATAATTGCCAAAAAATTATAAAACTATTTATTCATTTTATTTTTTATTTATATTTGATATTTTATTTATTTTAGGGCCTAAAACTATAATGGGTGTTTGGTGAAAGAAGAGTTTTCCTGTAAAGAGGATTCTGGAGGAGAGTTTGCTCCTTCTAGGCTGATTTATGAGATAACCGTAGGTCTTAGAGAAATCTGACTTGGTGTTGGAACAAAACAGACAATAAAGCACTTTTCTTTACTTCACATAAAATTCATGATTTTAAACATTTCAGTCACATCTTTTCACTTTAGGTCATGTGACCCAGAGGGGACAGGTGGCTCACAGAAAATGTTTTAAGCACAAACAATGTTGAATAACTCCTACACTGTTTTGAATGCAGTCATGACATACTAAACTGTGGTTTGTCAACTTTAAGGCCATGTGACTCTTATTTCTGTATGAGTGTTCAGACATCTCCAAAGAATGTGCAGAGTAGCCATAAAACATCCAGTGGGTCCTGTGTCTCTGGGGCAGACGTCGCTGAGGTTGTCGTAAGACTACACAGCGGCGGAGTCCCGGGGATGGATCAGACCTGACCTGGGGATCTCAAGGCGATGGATGTTGTAGGACTGTCTTGGTTGCAACGTTGTGTGGTCATCAGGGGCAGTGCCTGTGGAGTGGCAAACCGGGGTGGCGGTCCACATTTTCTAGAAAGGGGAACAGAGGGGTGTTCCAACTATAGGGGGATCACACTCCTCAGCTTCCCTGAAAAGGTCTACTCCAGGGTTCTGTTCACGAGTGAGGGACGGAGGGAGATCGAGAGGCGAATTGGGGCAGACGCTGAGCCAGAAAGTAAGGCTCTAGATTTACTGGTCAGTCTACCTCCCAATCCTCACCAGGTCATGAGCTTTGGGTAATGACTGATAGAACAAAATCTACACACCTGTCCTTCATCAGGTACACTACACACCTGTCCTTCATCAGGTACTCTACACACCTGTCCTCCATCAGGTACTCTACACACCTGTCCTTCATCAGGTACTCTACACACCTGTCCTTCATCAGGTAATCTACACACCTGTCCTTCATCAGGTACTCTACACACCTGTCCTTCATCAGGTAATCTACACACCTGTCCTTCATCAGGTACTCTACACACCTGTCCTCCATCAGGTACTCTACACACCTGTCCTCCATCAGGTACTCTACACACCTGTCCTCCATCAGGTACTCTACACACCTGTCCTTCATCAGGTACTCTACACACCTGTCCTCCATCAGGTACTCTACACACCTGTCCTCCATCAGGTAATCTACACACCTGTCCTCCATCAGGTACTCTACACACCTGTCCTCCATCAGGTAATCTACACACCTGTCCTCCATCAGGTACTCTACACACCTGTCCTCCATCAGGTACTCTACACACCTGTCCTCCATCAGGTACACTACACACCTGTCCTCCATCAGGTACTCTACACACCTGTCCTTCATCAGGTAATCTACACACCTGTCCTTCATCAGGTACACTACACACCTGTCCTTCATCAGGTACACTACACACCTGTCCTCCATCAGGTAATCTACACACCTGTCCTTCATCAGGTACTCTACACACCTGTCCTTCATCAGGTACACTACACACCTGTCCTTCATCAGGTACACTACACACCTGTCCTCCATCAGGTAATTTACACACCTGTCCTTCATCAGGTACACTACACACCTGTCCTTCATCAGGTAATCTACACACCTGTCCTTCATCAGGTACTCTACACACCTGTCCTTCATCAGGTAATCTACACACATGTCCTCCATCAGGTACACTACACACCTGTCCTTCATCAGGTACACTACACACCTGTCCTTCATCAGGTAATCTACAAACACTGTTCATCTTCATTAAAGTTTTTTTATTTTTCTAAATTGTGCATCTGTTTCCTGCACCCTTACGTTCAGTCACTACTAATATCATCACTCTTGTACTATGAATATTCATTTTACAACATTATTAGTAGAAATAATAATATAAAATATTTATCTTAATAATTATAAATACAATCATAAATTATTATTTTTGTTGTTGTTGTTATAAGAGATATTACGGTTAATATTATTGGTAGTACATGTAGTATTAATGTCATTCTATTGTTGTTTTTATTAATGATTGCTATCACTATTATTATTATTGTCTATATTATTATTGTTAGTAGTAGTAGTAGTGGTAGTAATACTAGTATTGTTAATATTGGCAGTGGTATTATTATTGTTATTATTATTATTCATCTATATATAAATAAGAGACTTAAAAAACGAGATACTAACTTTTAGGTAACCAAGGACATTAAGCCTCTCATCAAACACTTAGTTTCTCTTTCTCTCACTATTTTTATATAAGCACATTACTAAATATATAAATAAAATAAGGGACCAATAGGAAGCAGCTCCCACTGAACTGTTTACTTATTTAAATATCAGATGAATCAAATGGATTTCTGTAATCAGCTCTAATGTGAAGAGCACCTTAACAGGCTGCATTCCAGCAGATTTTATCTCCTGCATTAGGGCTGTTTTCTAATTAAACACAAACGTGAAGAGAAAAGTTGCAAAGTGAAAATGAGCGGCGCAGACGTCTTCACCAGGCTATAATTCCTAATTAAATTTTCTCATTGAAACTTCATTCCAGGAAGGTAGTGAGCAGCGCTTCCTCTGCATTGTAATTGAGTCAGAAAGCTGCAGTCGGAGCACTGAGCCGGCCTGCCTTTTAAAGAATAATGGTGTCATTTGCTTCGTGTCCATTAACAAGCCATGCAGTTTTTTTTAATTCCTCAACTTGGTTTCTTGCATTTTCCTAATTAATTCTATTTTGTTTTTCTCGCTAAGGAAGCTTCTGCAGATTAATGATGTGGAACAAAAATGTTGTGGAGATGCTGATGTGCTACATCAACATGGGGTGAAGTTTCTGTCATTAGATATAAATGCCTGATGACTAGCGTTGGGGTTTTTTCTGGTTTCTCCCGTGCTGCTGGGGTCCTTCGCCTGCGGGCTTCATTCTGTCTGTGTAATTGATTAGACCTGCAAAGAAGTCAAATAATTGTTAAGAGGAAAAAAACAAGAAGGAAGCTGTTTTGTGACACGTGTCTCACCACCCGTAGTGCAACACTGCATTGTGCACATGCAGGTCTTCTAGTGCACAAATGGATTTTCAGTCATTTAAAAAAGACTTTATTCACAAGAGAGAGAGAAACAGAGATATTTGTTTCCTGTCAGAGACAATGAACGTCACATGACTTCGTACATATGAAGATATTAACCCCTTGTTGTTCCAAATTTTCCATATAAACCACTTCTGGCCGTAAAGTGACCAGATACAGTATCAGGGTTAGTACTTTCATCAACAACCTGCCATATCCAGTCTGCTGCCCCCTGGTGGAAACAGGTGTATTGTTTTATACTTATATTTTAAATTATATCTGCTTATTATATAGTATGATAATAGCCAGTTAATAGTTTTGTTTTAAAAACTAGATTTGTAAAATAATGACATCACATTTAAAGCATTAAATACAAGCTTTAATTTGGGGGTCAAACAGGATTAACTATAACTTCTACATCAAGAAAAAAAGCTATGAAATATTTTTGGAGTTTACTTTTATAATTTGGGCAATGAGGGTTAAAATGTGATGTAAATTACTGTATTGACCCGAATATAGAATGACCCCAATTATAAGACAACCCCCCTTTTTCAAGACTGCTCTTCAGAAAAAAGATTAAATTCACTTTTTAAAGAAACTATTTTTAATTAAATTTTGAGAAAATCATTTAAATAATATCTTAAATACAGACTGCTTTAATATTTGCTTATTAATCAGGGGTTCAAATTCTCTGTGGCAGCATATTTCAGTCAATTGTAAAAAAGAAAAACGTTCCGGTAAATCTCCTTCTCTCTTTTGCGCTATGGGCTCAATCTCCCTCCCTCTCTCTTTATCTCTCTCACTCTGAGACTGTGTGTGTGTGTGTGTGGGGGGGGGGGGGGCAAAGATACGTGAGATGGACGAGGTTCTGAGGAAGAATCGAGCGAGCCCTCGCCTGTACAGAGTCAGAGCCAGAAGTGGACCTGGCTGCTGCTGAACTTCGCCGTTTTAATCCTCAGTGGACCTGTGACTTTGAGCTGGTCTGGACTCGATGGGACAGCTCGCGGTCTGAGCTGCTTCCTGCTGCTGAAGCTTTGACCAAAAAGCCTGCGCCCTCTGCTGGTGGGGTCATGTAATTACTAGGCCGTGATTATAAGACGACCCCCCTTTTCACATGATTTTTAATGAAAAAAACCTCGTCTTATATTCGGGTCAATAAGGCAATCCCAGAGGGAAGTTACAGTAGATGTGTCAGTAACTCATTTAGAGTTTCTTCATAAAGTCATCGTGTTCCAGGACTCTCTGCTTGTATTTTGGGGTTCACGCCCCGGGGAATGAAAGTGTAGCTTCTCTGCACCTTCAGGTTGGAGATGGGACCTGATTGTTGTTGGTGCTTATGCAACAAATAGCAGCTCAGTGTACCCATCCAATTTGGAGCCCCTTTGATAGGTGCTAGACGATGCTCCAATCAGGTACTCCATAGTCCTGCTGGGAGACTTCAATGCTTACAAGGGCAATGAGTCAATGGCAGCATGATCTGGAGGTGATTGGGAGGAACGGCTATTCTACGGACAACAGAGCTGTCAACTGATATTTATGTTTTGGGCAGACGCTTTTATCTAAAGCAACTTACAAATGGTAATGTAACGAAGCAGTTACCATTGAGCAGTGGCAGCCCATCAATAGGGGGCGCTAGGGCGCTGCCCCACCACTCTCACAGGAGGAGGAGGAAAAAGAAGAAGATTATTCACAAAAAAGTTTTACAAGAACCCTGAAAATTAAACTAAACGATCCACCCACTATACACACTGTAAGTGCTGTGTATAATCTGCATTTAGCTGTAGTTTTAAACTGTTCTTTAACTGTTTTTACCAGACCGAATAGTCGTGTGGTTTACTTCCTGTTTCTTCTGCGCATGTCTCAGGTGCATAAATCTTTACCATAGACCTACTCTATAACTGGTGCATGCACACTGGAGTCCCTTCAATGCAAAACATAGGCGAGCATCGGGGCGCACAGGTATAGCATCCATAGCATGCGCAGAACAAGACCAGAGAACCCAGGAGAACCGGCTCAGATCAGGAGGTAACCCGGAAGCTCCAGCAGCTTGCAGATGGAGAGGGAGTTTCTCTCATGGAGGACCATCAAAATACTTGGATTCTTTTATTTATTATGTCAAAATGAAATGGACCCTGGTTGGATGAGGTTATTTACTGACTTTTTTTATTTGAACAGCATTGATGGATTTCCTCTGAGACCCATCACCCCTCTAAAAGTGTAAATAATGGTTCAGTCCAACCTGTGCCAGTGGATTCAACAGAGCTATGAGGGACCTGACGGCCTGGAGGCTGCCTTTACCGAATAAAAGAGGAATGTGATGACCAGAAAAGACTAGAAAAATAGGGAAGGAGAGACAAGAGGAAGAAGCTCCTCGTCAGGAGGTGAAGCAGCTCAACTCAACCATCACAGTTTGAGCTGAAAGCAGCAGCAGGTCTCACCTTGTTTAGACAACATTATTATGGAGCTGCTGGTGGTGCTTCTGATTTAATAAATAAATAGATAAATAGAAATAGATTCATCTGATAATTATTCATTAATTCACTGCATTGATTAGAAGAAAATCTCATGGATAAGAAAAAGTCTGACACCCTGTTAGAGCCACGTCGAAGGAAAACATCCAGACTTCAGCTGAAATGTTGAGAGTAAAGTCAAAACCAGAATAAAGTAGAAACATCTTAAAACATTAAATTATTGTCAGATTAAAGTCAAATTACTGTTTCCACAAAACAACCTGTCAGTACGAACGGGCTTTCAGCCAATAGGAACGGGTGATAAAACTACCTGAGATCAGCGACGTCTCTGATTGGCTGAACAGTCTATAACTTCCAAGAGCCAATTAGCAAACAATAAATTGACTTTAAAGACCTTCTTTGTGATTCACAAACATGAAAACTCACCAGTGGACACTGACTATTTGTTCACAAAGTTTTTGTTCTAATGATCCATCATGATCTTTGTTGTAAATAAACATAAAGATAATTGACGTCAGTCAGTCTGACTTCCATTATGATAGCAATTAGACATTTTGCCTTTCAATACTTTAAGTTAAGGATACATTTATCTTTGTCCTAAATCAATGGGGAAAGATGCCAGAGAAATACTGATTAACTCATTGACTGCCAGCCGTTTTCTGAAAATAAAGCGTTTTTGAGCATTTTTACTGTTATTTGGCGTGTCACAGAATATTGTTCTCTATGACTATGTAAACATTGAAACTACTAAAAGAAAGAGCAGACTCTCTTCTTTCATCAGAAAAAGACGGCTTGTTTCTAGTTGCTTCCGTTCTTTCACAATCTGCTGTAGAACATAGGAGGGTTTCACCAAAAACACCTGTTTCTGACCAAAAACTGGAGACAACAGGATTTATGTGTAAAGAGAGGAGTCAGGCAGAAAATATAAATATGAACTATGATGTAAATAATCATCATCACACACACTCATTATATATAGGCCTATGTATGAACACACATATTTTATATATATATAAATGTATATAGATATATATGTGTATATATGTTCTGGCTCCCGGGTCTTGCTTCGTGTTAAATGGAGTTTATCCACCCATTGTTTGTTTTGGGGGATTTTTTTTTTATTTTGTTTTATTTTCAAAGTCCTACAGGAAGTAGCGGCTTGGTAACTAGCTGTTTTACTTCCGGTTTATCGGAGTTTTCTCGGACAAAAACAAACTTTTCTTTGCTTTCTAATGGCGTGTTGTGGAGCCGGAGCAGTCGGTAAGTTGTAAGAAGTGTTGATCGACCCGTGTGTCCGTGTGTTGATCTGGCTGCTAGGAGGTGATTGAGGCAGTTTTGACTGGCGATCGTCGTGTTTAGTCAGCAGCTGAATTGATCATGTCGTCATTGGTCGACACACACAGTTGAAAATTAACGTTAGAGGCGTGATATTTACTGACAGCATGCGCGAGGACGTCATTTAGCCCGCCCCGTCTTTGGAAGTGAATGAGTTAAGGGTTGAAAGGGTCCTCCTAGAAGGTTTATACCTAGGGCCCAGAAATCTGTAGCTCCGCCCCTGGACACAGTTTTATCTCTCATGTGTTTCTGTTTGTTATTTGTGATTCTAATACAAATTAAATAAATCATAAAACAAACTAGAAAGACCTGCTTCTACCTCCTCAAATCACACAAAACCAGAGAAACCACTAATAATCACTGCTGTTCTCTAATAGTTTATGAATAATTCATCTTGTGATCAGCTGTTGGTTTTCTGTACTACTTCCATGTTTACTAAGCTGTGATTCGTTCTGCTGCAGCAGCATAAACACCACAAACTAGACAGTCTCACAGACCCATGCTGTTCAGATCATAAGACCCACAAGAAAAAGATAAAGATTATCTAACAAACCATGATCTGGTATCAGAGCACGGTGGAGACTGCAGCAGTTCACAGATTAAAGGTACCTCAGCTCTGATTCAGGAGCTTCACTGCTCCTCAGCCTGATGTGAGACTAAAACCAACAAAACCTACATCTGCCCCACCAACACCACCCCACTGGGACTGGGAGAACATGAAGTGAGATGTGTGCTGCTGGGGTCAAGAAAGGCTCCTGGACCAGATGCTGATCCCAGGGGGGACCACACAATACTGGAGGACTCGCAAAGTTCTACAACATCTCTGTCATTCAGCTACTGTTCCACCTGCCTGAAGTCTGCCGCCATTACAGTCCCCCAGAGTGGACCTCCAGACTCAGTAGACCTCCAGACTCAGTGGACCTCGAGGCTCGGTGGACCTCCAGACTCAGTGGACCTCCAGACTCAGTAGACCTCGAGGCTCGGTGGACCTCCAGACTCAGTGGACCTCCAGACTCAGTAGACCTCCAGCCTTAGTGGACCTCCAGACTCAGTGGACCTCCAGACTCAGTATACCTCCAGCCTTAGTAGACCTCGAGGCTCAGTGGACCTCCAGGCTCAGTGGACCTCCAGACTCAGTGGACCTCCAGGCTCAGTGGACCTCCAGACTCAGTGGACCTCCAGACTCAGTGGACCTCCAGGCTCAGTGGACCTCCAGGCTCAGTGGACCTCCAGACTCAGTGGACCTCCAGACTCAGTGGACCTCCAGACTCAGTGGACCTCCAGACTCAGTAGACCTCCAGCCTTAGTAGACCTTGAGGCTCAGTGGACCTCCAGGCTCAGTGGACCTCCAGGCTCAGTGGACCTCCAGACTCAGTGGACCTCCAGGCTCAGTGGACCTCCAGACTCAGTGGACCTGCAGGACAACAGACCAGTTGCACTCACTCCTGTAGAATGAAGTGTTTTGAGGGACTGGTCCTTCACCACATCAATAGCCTCCCATCCTCCGTTGACCCTCATCAGTTTGCCTGCAGCGCCACCATGAGGTGACGATGCTTTCTGTTGACTTCAGCTCTGAGTTTAACACAATCATGCCAGACATTTTAACTGATACCTTCTGGTCCTGGATCTGTCCTCCTTCATCAGCTCCTGGATCAAAGACTTCCTCACTGACCTCACACAGAGTCAGAACAGGCCCCTCCCCCTTCATCACTCTCAGCCCCACAGGGCTGTGTGTTGAGTCCTCTCTGTTCTCTGAATACCAGGCTGCACGACTAGCAGACGACTCAACAATCAACAAGATGAGTCTGTGACCTGAGACCAGGTCCAGAAACTCTCTACAGACCTTTTCTGCTCCGTTAAAACAAACGAAACAGTCTCAGGCTAAACTGTAGAGGTTAACTAACAGGTAACAGAGTTCTGATGCATCATGGGACGTTTTAAATCAAGAGTGGTTTTAAACCAGTAAATTAGCTGCTTATCTCTCATTGATCTTACTGTAGATAAATGCTGACTAAGCGTTGCAGGTCTGTGTATGAGGCAGCTGCCAATAGTGTGAAACTCTAATGTTTATAAAATGTTCATGAACTATTTTAAAATCCCACAATGCACTAGTGATCAATATGGTCACTTTACCTAAGCAGAGTACAAACAAAACAACCAACATGTTTCAAAACCTTAAACCAAATATTTTAGTCCTTTTTTTAACTAATCAGATCGATTATAAACGAATCAGATCGATTATAAACGAATCAGATCGATTATAAACGAATCAGATCGATTACAAACTAATCAGATCGATTATAAACGAATCAGATCGATTATAAACGAATCAGATCGATTACAAACGAATCAGATCGATTATAAACGAATCAGATCGATTATAGCAGCTTTCTGATGTTCTGAACTACTTTAACCTGTTAAACAGAATATAAAATATTCTTTCTGAGGAGATCCTCGTTTAGGAGCTGCAGCGTCTGAGGTGAACCAGGACTCAGACGGTTGGGGGGGGGGGGGGTGTCTCTGCCCTGCAGCTTTACCAGCCATCTGCCCAACATCCATCATCTTCCAGCTTGCTGCTGAACAACAGTGTCAACTCCTACTGCAAACGGTCTACAGTAGATTATAGACGCTTGTTTCCAATCATCAGCTGCCCTTTGACCTCTGACTGTAGCTGCTGACCCTCGACTGCTGCAGGATTTTCTGATTGGTTTAAAACAATATGGATGAGTATTAGGGGTGTAACGAGATCCAAAATTCACGAGACGAGATATTGAGTTCACGAGACGAGACAAGACGAGATTTAGTAATAATTTCAAAAAAACTTCAAAGATCAAATTTATGCATCAAAAAGCACTTTTTTCCCCAACACTTTTAGAAGTTTTTCCAAAAACTCAATGATGTTTTTCTTTTTCTGATTTCTTGAATCTTGGGGTGTTAATCAAATTTTCCAGAATTATTTTAAAGATCAAACTGTTACTGCAAATGTTTTTTTCCTGTCTCTCTCCTCCTGTCTCACCAAAGATGTGATTTTAGGTGAAGAGAGGGGGACTTGAACAGAGCCGTGATATTAAACCTAAAAACAACAGCCGTATACATTTAATATAGTGGAACTATGTTTTTAGACAGTAAAAACTACAGGTCTCTAAATTGACTTTAAAATAGTGCAGGGGACGTGTCTCCCCACCTCACCCCAAATATGTGTCTCATGATCTTTCAGTCCTTCTTTACTTCTCTCAGTTCTCTGTTATTCTGTCTGTTTTCTCCCTGTTTTCTTTTCTCTCTTGTTGAAAAATAGAAGTTCAGTTAAACTTCACTCAAACCTTAAAGGATTTGATCATTAATAGAAAATAAATGCAAAGTTAAGAAAAGCTTTTCTTTTAATATAATAAAACTGTATTTTAGTGCACACACCTCTGTCTCCTTCTCTCCTCCTTGCGACTCTGTCTGTTATGGATCTTAATGCAGAAGGTTTGAGAGGGGATCCATGTCTTTCTGCTCTGACTGAGACACACATCGTCCTCCCAGCTCTTTCACTAATTGACGTTCCAGGTAGGCGCTTCTCTGGAACGGCAGAGTTAAGTTTCGCTATCACTTTAGGATGAGCTCCGATGTTTTCACTCTTTTTTAAAAATAGACCGTCGTTTATTTGTTTTCATGCTTCAATAACATAAACCGTAGTTTCCCAACGTTGACATGTGTTGCCTATAGTAATCAAGGTTTCACTTGCTTGCAGAAACACAAATACCCATTACATAATCCGGTCATGAGGTCTCGCGAGATAGAAGTTATCTCAACAAGACATATCGTGACGTTTTAATATCGCGAGATCTCGTACCACCAGACCCTCTGACCTCCATCAGACCCTCTGACCTCCAGACCCTCTGACCTCCACCAGACCCTCTGACCTCCACCAGACCCTCTGACCTCCAGACCCTCTGACCTCCACCAGACCCTCTGACCTCCAGACCCTCTGACCTCCACCAGACCCTCTGACCTCCACCAGACCCTCTGACCTCCACCAGACCCTCTGACCTCCAGACCCTCTGACCTCCATCATACCCTCTGACCTCCAGACCCTCTGACCTCCAGACCCTCTGACCTACACCAGACCCTCTGCCCTCTACCATACCCTCTGACCTCCAGACCCTCTGACCTCCATCAGACCCTCTGACCTCCACCAGACCCTCTGACCTCCAGACCCTCTGACCTCTACCATACCCTCTGACCTCCAGACCCTCTGACCTCCACCAGACCCTCTGACCTCCACCAGACCCTCTGACCTCCAGACCCTCTGACCTCCACCAGACCCTCTGACCTCCACCCGACCCTCTGACCTCCAGACCCTCTGACCTCCATCAGACCCTCTGACCTCCAGACCCTCTGACCTCCACCAGACCCTCTGACCTCCATCAGACCCTCTGACCTCCAGACCCTCTGACCTCCAAGACCCTCTGACCTCCATCAGACCCTCTGACCTCCAGACCCTCTGACCTCCATCAGACCCTCTGACCTCCAGACCCTCTGACCTCCAGACCCTCTGACCTACACCAGACCCTCTGACCTCCATCAGACCCTCTGACCTCCAGACCCTCTGACCTCCATCAGACCCTCTGACCTCCAGACCCTCTGACCTCTACCAGACCCTCTGACCTCCTCTAGACCCCCTTTACACAGATAAATGGGGACGCCTGGTAAAATTCCACTCTGAACGCAGAACCAAGCTAAAATTCTAACTCCCAGCAACCTTTGCAGTTCACACCTATGTGTAAATCTGATTGGCTATTCTTGTTAAATAACAGGCTAGCCCAGTAACACTGGCCAACTGATTATGGGATCCTGGATCATGCAGGAGGCTGTTCTGTAGAGAAACCCCTCGATAAAGTGAGACAGGGACCTCCTAGAACCTAAAGGGACCTTTACTGTTTCCTGAAGCATGGAGCAGCTTTCCTCACTCCCCCTGGTGAGACTGAGACAACATGGAGGAGGTAGAGTATGAATCTGTAAACTAACATAAATGATTTATTAATAACAGGACTGAAATAATCATTACAATATAATACTGGTACACTGCACAGGTTCACTAGTAACTTTACCAGTTTATCCAGAGGTGAAAATGGTGAATCCTCCTCTAGCTGAACCCCCACTGGGTCCTGGAGACCGTCACTGGGACAATAGAGACCGGGTTCACACAGAGAATTTTTAACCCTTTTTTCCCTCCTCTTATGACAACCCTGATTACTGTAATGACTAAAAATAATCGTATCATAAATTCCTGTTGTGTGTGGTGCATGTGTCACAGGTGCTCTAAGTAATCTGCAAAACAAATTAGCTTGAAACGTTTTTTCTTTCGTGCCTTTTCACAACGTTCTAACACAGTATAGCTATAAATATGTTGTGGTGATTTAAAAAACAAAGAAATCAATAAAGTGGTTGTCCCGCAGTTCTCTAAAAACTTCAGCCAATCAGACGTTTCAGACTGAAAGCAACTATTGGTCAATCCGGCTGCACCTCACTTCCTGACTGCTTGGATCCTCTATTAATGCGTGCTGGAGCATTTTTCAGCAGAACATATTAGCATAGCATTTCAACGGCTGGTGTTTTACACTTTCTTGTTACTTTAATGTGGCAAAGCACGGTCACATGTATCTAGAGATTATAGCCGATGAGAGGGCTCTGGGACTGTTTGTGTAAGCTAGCTAGCTATACCTAGCTTGTTTGCAGATTAGCTAGAGCAGCTTTACAAGAGCTCTGGTCCACTGGGTGAAATCTTTACGTGTGTGATGTGTTGTCTTTTCTGTGTGACCACACCCTGTAGAAACGGTCAACGTTTGTGATTTTAGTATCTCTACATGTGGTCTCTTATGATTTGTAATTGGCCAAAAATGTGAAAATCCTCCAGTGTGAGCTGTTCCTCCTGGTAATAAGTACTCTAATGTAAGTACTCACACTCAGGTTGGTATCAGTGCATCTCTAGTTTTTAGGTTTGTCTCTCTGTAAGGAGAACTATCCACATTGGTAAGATAAAAACTGAAGAAGGAAAAAAGCTTGTTCTCAGGGGACTTTCATGATGCTGTGCAAAGGAGCATGAAAAGGCTCAGAGAGCCGGGGCATCAATGGCAATTAATGCAAGTGGTGTCTCAGACAAGGAGGGTAATGAGTTTTAATATACATGCAGGTGAGTGAGAGCTGAGTTGCTGAAGCCCTTAATGAACCCATGACAGCCTAATTAGACACAATTTACAATTCTGGGATACTAATCAGAGGCACCGCCACGCCGCCACACATCTTTGTATGAATGAGTCTTTTAAATGCTTCAATCAGCTGCTTTGATTGATAATTACACACCTTTTTTTTTACACTTTATCTCGTTGTCATGGTTAACTTAGGATATAGAAGCGTGAAAATGAAAGAAAGAAATTCCACCTAAAAACACAAACATGAAAGTGTTTTATACTATAAAAGATTTTCATGTTTGTGTTTTTAGAAAAACTTATAAAATTTATAGTTCTAGTGATGGCTGGTGTTCAGAGACTTATCTACGGCACTGGAGCAGGGCTGGATCAAAATATACAGAGGCCCCCGGGCACAGCCCCCTCTAAACTAAACTAGACTAGACTAAACTAGACTAGATGTTGGATTAATTGTATATAAGTTATCAATCTTTAGTTCTTATAATCATTTCTATGCTTAGAATGATGAACTGTTTTGTTCTATGCCTGTATTGTGCTTGTGTGAGAACTGTTTGCAGGAACAAGATGCCTGAGAGGAGGAGAATGCTGGCAGGTTCACACCCTGATAAGGAAGAGACACTGGGTCTCGCCTGATAACGGTGTAGCAGAATGGAGCAATAATTCAACATTCATCTTTGTGTATGAAATTGTACTTATGAATTGTGCGGTTTCAGCTGGTTTGTTTCCCCCTCCCTTTGAGCAGACTGAAACCTCTTTGTAACTAGGGAATCCTGACTCTAATAAATAGCACGGGGAACGGGAGCTGTTTCAGAGTGAGTTGGGAGATTGTGACTGAAACAGCTTCCCGATTCATTCTCCTTGCAAGTAAAACCTTAATGATTCTCTGTGTCTTTGTTCTTACAGATTGTGAATTATGTTAGAGGTTTAAACCTAACATAAAATGGTCCTTCGATTGCCGGATTCCAAAAGACCTGAGGATCCCAGCAAGTGAGTGAGATTCAGGGCGAGTCTGTGGCCACAGCAAAGAGACCCTTTCCGGGACTGTTTCCTCCCTTACGGGCTGGGATCTGATGGTTGACGGATGCCAGGAAGGACATAGAGAATCAGTGAGTATGGTCTTGTTCAAAAGGAATGAATGAGACGAGTAAAATACAGTTAAATTCCGCGGGAGGGCAGACTCCCCTATAATAAACAACTAAAATAGTTAAAATCTGCGTAGTGGACGGCGGAGTCCCCTGTATAAGTAAAACCCTGACAATCCTAGGCACTATCAGGTAAAAGGAAAACACAGTTAAATTCCGCGGGAGGGCAGACTCCCCTATAATAAACAACTAAAATAGTTAAAATCTGCGTAGTGGATGGCGGAGTCCCCTGTGTATAAATAGTTAAAATCTGTACAGTGAGATAAAATAGAGAAACAAAAGTGTGAAAGTGAGTGAGAAAGGAAAATTGAGGCACCAGTAGGTGTCTGAGTTTTCATACTAAACGGTCAAGGCCCAAATGGTGAGCCCTTGTGGAAGTTTGTAGACAAGAAAAACCTACCTCTGAGGTTGAAAGGTTTTTACCACAAGAGTGAATTAATCACCATCTTGCCCGAAAACCCTATCCAGTGTTAGAACACAGCAGGTGTTGAAAACCCACTGGAACTAAATTTAAGCAAAAATAGGGAAGGGACAGAGTAAAGAAAAACAAAAAATCCTGAAAGAATTGACCTGTAAGGATTATAAGGTAATAGAAAAAATAGACCCCGGAGCAGTCGACCCTCTTTGTAACTGGATAAAAAATTATGGTTTCAATGGAAAACTAACCTCAGTCAGCGTTCAAAATTTACATGACAACCATAAAAGAAAAACGTAAACAAAACCAAACAAAAATGCAAAAAGAAGGGTTTGACCACACTAAAGTATGGTTGAAAGTGGCAAAACAAGATGAGGAACAGGAAATCTATTATAATCAGTCTAGAGGAAGGGGAAGAGGTAGAGGCAGAGGCCGAGGGCGTGGTCAGAGCAGAGGGAGAGGATACGGTCCAACAGCATCAAATAACCCAAGAACCTGTTGGGCTTGTGGAAAAGAAGGCCACTTTGCGCGAGACTGCAAAAGTAACCCTCCCCAACCAGATCAGAGCGCATGACTAGCACGTGCAGCAATAATAGATAATAAGACACCAACCGAAAAGAACTTGGACCAAGAATCACTAGATGAAGAAGACGTGTTTGAGCTAGAAATCTTCTTTGTAGAAAAAACAAGACCAGAAATAGAATTAATGGTAAATGGGACACCAGTTGTGTTTCTCTGTGACACCGGAGAAT